>JADRCD010186331.1:0-20713 GCA_019843815.1 Montemys delectorum | reverse complement strand
CTGTAGTGACAGTGCTTTCTTTCACCCCAGCAACCACCATCTTCCAGTAGCTAACCTTCAAGCCTACACTAAAAAGCCAATAATTCACCTGAGCTCCTACGCCCCTGTATCACCCATCAGCACCTGCTAGCTATCCACCTCCCCGTGCCCCAGCCAGCTCCCTGCCCAGCGCTCACTTGGAATAAGCATCCTTCTGCCTAGTAAAGCCTAAACCTTTAGCTATCTTTGATTCTTCAGCCTTTTTGTGCACTGACTGGTCTTCACAATTTCTCACACAACAGTAAAGCCCAGGATATAAAAAAATACATATATAAGCAGAAGAGGGACAAACTGTATGCAAACACATCAAAACTTTGCATGTAGTCATCTCTGAATCATGAAATTCAGAGGGATTTACAACTTAAGTTCCGTTGGTACCCTTTTAGGATGGCACATCTGTTTTAGTTTTTGGTTTTGGTTTTTTGGTTTTTTGTTTTTTGTTTTTTTTGTTTGTTTGTTTTGGTTTTTTTTTTGTTTTGTTTTTTTACTGTGATAAAAGACCACGACCAAAAGCAACCTCAGGGAGGAAAAGCTTGATTTCATTTTACAAGTCCCAGCTCACACTCCATCACTGAGAAAAATCAGAGTAGGAACTCAAGGCAGGAACTGAAGTAGAGGACATGGAGGAGTGCTACTAACTTATTCTCCATGGTTCACTCAGCCTGTTTTCTTAAACAACCCAAGCCTATCTGCCCAGGGATGGCACCACCCTCAGTGGGCCAAGCTCTTCCTTATCAATCATTAATCAAGAAAATGCCCACAGTTTTGTTTACAGGCCTATAAAGCATTTAAGACAGCTGAGTAATAATTTTTTTCAAAAAAAAGCTTAGAAGGCCACTGACAGAACAGAACTCTGGAATTAAGAGAAAAGCCCTAACTACCAACAGTCTGCCTTCTGCCTCTCAACAAATTCTCAAAACTACATTAAAATCCTGTGGCACTTACCTTACTCCCACCTTACTGCCACCCCATGCCCTCCCTCCCTTCAGCAAAATCTCTGTACAATGGAAGGCCTTTAAGCAAGGTGTGAAGACTGTTAGGAAGTTTAAATAAGATAGACAAACTGAAATCCCAAAGTCCTGTGTGACTAGGGCCTGACTGTTTCCCTCCCTGAGCCTCCGGCTCTCAACTGGAGAATGGGTTTGCAATATCAACTGCCAAAGAGCATCCTCAAACTCTTACCAGTTACTTAGTAACTGGTCCCTGGTAATATTCCTGCAGCACTCAACTCAAACTCGTACTTGCCTGAGACCCCAGAAACCTCTCCCCAAGACCCCGGAGTCTACAGATGCTCCAGCTGAACTGCAAGAGGATAGATACCATCGCTTTTGTTGGATGTCTGGATATCTGTGCCTCCACAACCAGACCAGTAAGTCCCTAAAGGCCCAAGACTCTGGCAGCCCTCAGGTAGCAAGTGTCCATACACAGGGCTCTGAAAGGAACCAGAGCTAGCTCGGCCCAGCCTTGTCATTTGAGAGGCCTTAGTCTCCCTTCCACAGTGAGGACCAAAAGGCCCATAGCATGCATGAAGACCTGGGTTTGCACCCCAACACTTCATGAAACAAGGCATGGAAGTGTAAGTCCACAAAAAAGCACTCAGGCAATGGAGGCAGGAGGAGCAGAAATTTAAGGTCATCTTCAGTTATATAGCAAGTTCAAAGCCAGCCTGGGATAGAAGAGATCCTGTCCCCACCCCCCCAAAAAAAAAAAGAATGAAAAAAAGAAAGGAAGGAAGGAAGACGATGGAGACAGACAGACAGACAGACAGACAGACAGACAGAGACTAAAAGGCTGGGTCAGTCATTATCATTTGGTGTAAGGAAAAAAGGAGGTTGCCAAGGTAGAGATAAGAGACTCACATGGAGTCTGGCAGGGACCAGTGTCTGGACAGGTGCGTTCCCATCTACCATCTAGGACACACTGACCAGGCTGACCAGGAACTACCTTTCCTGGGATCTTACCTTGATCTTGAAAGGGAAAGACTTGGCTGGATCCTAAAGGAATGGATCCCAGTCAAAAGTCAGTGGCACTCTTTTCTTTTTTTTGAACTAGAGAGGCAGGAGGATAAACTGTACCTGTGATGCAAATCAAGAAGGCTAAGCACCTGCAGAGAAGTGGAAGCACAGAAGGAGCTCCTTAGGGAGTGCAGTAGGTTACAAGAAACAGCCAGGAAGTAGTGAAAGCCTGGGTGGATCTGCCTTAGGGAACATCGCCTGTTACGAGGATCAGCCACAAAGTAGGCACATGGCCAGCACTAGGCAAATACTTCATTTTATATGTTTTTAAGTTACAATAATTAAATTGTAAGGATAAGGATAAGACGACAAGGAAGTGGAAAAAAGGAAGAGGAAGGAGGAGAAATTTGTAGTAGTATACTACTATGGGTGCAACCCAGGTCCCTGGACATGCTAAGCCAAGTACTCACCTATGAGCCACACCATCAGCCCTACCACAGCCATCTTTATGGAGACCCTGCTTTGCTAGCCACCAAGTAAAGGGGCCATCTTCTTGTCCCCACACTGTGCCTGCCACACTGCCAAGGTGACTCATCAAGTCTACCTGAGACTCACCTAGTCATCCGATACAAGCATTTGAAAGAAATAATACAATAATGTTGAACAGAAAACAGTATAGGAAATTGTATACGATGTGTGCAAATACTTCAGGAGTCCTTTTACTAATCTACAGACCAACAATTTAAAATGTATTTCTCCTTGTGAGCCAGTCAACAAGAGGAAAAAGCCCAGATTTGCAAGATAAAGTATCTACAATTATTACCACATCTTACAGACATAAAAACTGACACTTAGGACAATTAAGGTTCATGCTCAGATTTATGCTAAATGCAACCAAAGGTTTAACTCCAGACTTTCTGCCCTAAGGCTCTGAGTTTCCCACAGTGGCAAAGGCCCTGAAGGGCTGTCAATGTTTTCAAGAAAAATCACTCATCCCAGCTATTAGGGAACAAGCGCGGTAAGAAAAATGGAAAGTTCAAGGCCTGCATGGACTACACAGTGAGTTCAAACCAGCCTGGGCAACCTGCTCAAAATAAAGTGAGCTAAAAAATATTAAGAGGCCTGGGGATGTAGCTCAATGATATAATTATTTGTTCAAATGTGTGAGGCCCTGGGTTCATGCCTACTACTACAAACAAATTAGGAAAAAAAAAAACTAGAAGGAGAAATTAACCAGAAATGGAAATGAACAGTTACTAAATGATCTTGTCCCGTATCTCACTCTTTTATATTTGGGAGTGGGAGTGGGGGTGGGGTGGGGAGGAGTTGGTATTTTGATACATGATCTAACTCTGTAGCCTAGGCTGAACTCACATTGGCGATCCTTCTGCCTAAACTTCCAGAGTGCTGGAATTACAAGTGTAAGCCACGATGCCCAGTTTGTCATCTTTTTTAAAGTACGGCCCATCCTTTGGGCAAGTCAGCTATGTGCTACAGTCAAAGCCTGTGCATCTGACATTCAGTATGTGCTACAGTCAAAACCTGTGCATCTGACATTCAGAGGCTGAAGCCTTTCCCAGCCCCAATGACATGGTCTGAAGTCAGGAAGGCAAAACCTTCCTAAGTGGGTGTATCATCCTTTATAAAATATTTATATCATCCTTTATAAAATGTATTTATAAAACAGACCCAAGAAATTTGCCCCATGCACATGTGAGGACGGAGCAAAGGTACCTTCCTCAAACACCCTGTGGGCCAGCACCTTAATCCTGGGCTTGTCAGCACCCAGAACATAAAGAATAAATGTCTGTTGTTTCCAAGGCACCAGGTGTATGATATTTTGTTATGACACCCTTAATGGACTAAGGCATTGCCTCCCAATCTGCAAAAATAGCATAAAATATACCTCTACTACTAAAAGCTGTGCAGGGATTTAGTGCTCCTACCAAAGAGAGAGACATACAATATACTCTCATAAAGATGTCCCACCTGAGCTACAGTGTGAATTCAAGATCAGACTAGGCACCCTACTCAAAACAGAAAGGGGAACTGTCTCAGTATATGAAATATAAAGACAACTAGAGCTCTAGCTCAGTGGTATAACACCTGCACTGTACACATAATCCCTAATTAGTTCAATTCCTAATACAGCAAAAGAAAAAGAGAGGAGGTAGAAAACAGGGAATGGACAAGTCAGGTACTAATTAGGATCACTGCATTTGAAAATGAGAACCCCGGCCATACAAACCACTAGGCAGTAAAAATAAACATCGTATCACAGCTGGGATCAAGTTCACCCAGCGAAGGCAGAGGGCTCTAGGAGGCTCAAGATTCAAGCAAACTCACATAGGCCTCTCTTGTTCAGACAACTCCAAGAGCACCCTCACTACATTCCTGGCCTCTTTTTTGCTTTTGGTGGAATAGCCTGAAGCTTTCTTACTTGAAATACTAACTAGAAGCCAGGTGGTGGTGGCACACGCCTTTAATCCCAGCACTAGGGAAGCAGAGGCAGGCGGATTTCTGAGTTCGAGGTCAGCCTGGTCTACAGAGTGAGTTCCAGGACAGCCAGGGCTACACAGAGAAACCCTGTCTCAAAAAACCAAAGAAATATTAACTAGAAACAAGAGATAGACAGATAGACAGACAGATAGATAGATGGCTATAGATGACAGGTGGATGGATAGATATTGATCGATTACAAATAGATAGAAGATAATGAGATAGATGATATATCAGATAGATAATAGATAATTGATAGATGATGGATGATTAATAGATTATAGACAGATAGATGCATAAATAGATAGATTAGATAGATGAGATAGCAGCTTCTTTCAGTTGTCTCCAACAATCACCCAAAACTCTTCCCAGCCAGAGACAATAGCTTTTAGGAGCTTTAAAAAAAAAAAAAATCACACAACCAAGGTTTTAATCATTAATTATACAATTATACATGAATGTGACAATTCAAACAGTAAAAGAGGGAGAAAAAGACTTTCATCCTTGCCATCTATCTTCCTGCACAGAGGCACCTCTGTCAGGTGTTTATAAACTGTTCTATACAGGCAGAGCAGGGTCTCCGTAGTTTTCTCACACATATGTACATACACGCTAGCCTACTATATGTGTGTATATGTGTATCTTGCCTTCATCAGTCTCCTAACTTGGAGTTGGCTCATTTACAGTGAACCCACAATTTTTATATGCTGCACAGAATGACTTCAGTCACAGTTTCAACAAATCTCCAATGTTTCTATATTCTGGTCACTTATGGTTTGTTTGGTTATTTTATAGTTGTTGTTACAACAGAGCAACACCATCCTTATAAACACATCTTGGTAGATAACAACCTGATGCATATATTAAATTTCGACAGGTGAAGTTCCCAGAGCAGGGGTAAAACCAGTTACTTCCAACCATGATACCTTGCAGGACTTATGAATTAGGTCAAACACGTTAAGTTGCCACAAGCGTCTCTCTACCTCACTGCTGTTTTCTGGATCACTGGCTCCAGAAACTACTCTCAGGAAAGTTACCAATATCCTCATCTCTTTGACCAAGAACTGCCTTCATTTTAGTAACATGTGATAGCAACAGCCACTACAGCCTACAGAGGACTCTTGCTCCTGCCAGGATAATGTGCTGTGCTGGTTCATTTCCATGATAGCAAGCCCTTCTTCTACTTTGAATCCTAAGGACAGGCATATCCCGCCACCCAATCTCTGATTTCCATTCTCCTCTATAGATTTCCACATGAAAATCCTGGAGCATCAAGACTTAACCAGGATTCCCACCAACTGCCCCGAACAGAAACATGATGATCTTTTACGCACACTTCAAAGATTCAAGCTACACAAGCATGCAACACTCACTGTCTGAACACTGGGTTGGTAACTCATACTTACTGCACTTCATGCATGTTGGAATGGCTAAGAATGCTCTCAACTTCATTATCTTCTCTCCTCAAACCTTTCCAGCTCTTTGACCACTTAAGCTAATGACTCTTGTGAGTCATTCCTTCTCCTTCCCATGTGATAAGTTGCCAAATTTTACCAAAACACCAAGAAATTGTCTTGGTGTATCTACCCCACCTTCCCATTTCCACCCCTTGTCCAGATCACTGCTTTCTTACCTTCTGTCCCAATCCTGAGGTCACTAGCGTTACTTGTTGGGCACAGATCTTATCTGTCTGCCTACTCAAATCATATGGTTTCTGTAATGGTTTCCTGCCTCCTTGGGCCTGGACTCAAGGCCTATTCTGACAGAGCACTGAATTCACAGCACCCCTTCCACAAAGTCCAGATTGATGAATCTCATCATCCTTCCCTCATTAGACAATACGCTCCTAAAAGACACTTACATTTACCCATATTTAATAAGTGTTAGCTAAAGATATCTAATACTATTTTCTAGCGTGTGTTCATAATTATTCCAAAAAAAGAACTCTTTATAATATAAATGCTTAAAAAAGAAAAACAAAACATTTAAAAGACTTTGAGGGTCTATTTATCTTGTATGACTGGGTGTGTGAAGAAACATTCTCCTGACACACACACATACACACACACACACACAAGTCAAACTCCCTAAAAAGTTTTAGAGGTAACTTGAAAATCACACACACAACACAAAACTCACTGACTTCCAAAAGTGCTGGTATTTAATGGATCTACAGCATGATAATGGTTCTTCTACTTGAAGATAAAAAAAATAAATTCAGGAGAGTCCAATAAAATCTTTCGGTTTTATGATCTTCTGCTGCCCTAACTGGCTGTCAGATCCAACGAACACTGACCTCCAGAAATTGACAGCATGACTAAGGAAAAACAGCCATATGGCAAGTCAAATGTCCAAGAACTGAAACAGCAATAAATATGAATGGCTTTGTGTACCCTATGCCCGTCAACTTGGAGGGGCATTCACTTATATGTACGTCATTCTCTGGGTAAGCCCATTTAACTTCCTCAAAAGTTAACTTTCTCAAAGCTTCTTTCTAAACTGAGGAGGAAATCACTGAAAATGGTTTTCAGTCAATGAGGAGAGTCCACGCTGCAAGGCACTACTTTGTAGGAAAATATGAAAGAGGTTACACACTAAAAGTGTTCTCGCTTTGTGGCCCCTTAACATGAGTCAAACACGTGCACGTGACTCTCCTTCAAGGTGTCAAAACTTTGTTGAAGTTTCCTCATCCATCCCCCCCCCCCCCATGTAAACCTTAACTTATGAACTTGCTAACTTACTGTTTAGACGTTGGGGTCCACGTTCAAGGACCTGAAAAATCTCTCCAGATTAAAAGGTAGCATGATTAACCGAGACTTTTGAGTTGGCGCAAATGAGCGTGTGTCTGACAGCTCGGGGAAACCCCTCACACTTCCACCATCCGCCCCCCACCTCCCCTTCCTCCAAGTACTTCACTTCGCGAACGTGGTCCCTTGGTGGTCTTTAAAGGGCGAACAAGCGAGCCTCACGTTCAGGGACGGGGACTGTACATGGAAATCACACTGGCCTCGCGAACACTTTCCCTCAGAGCCCCCTTCCACGCGGGAGACCTTTGCCCCTGGGGACCCGCCAAGGCCACTGGCACGGCCAGGTGGGTCAGGGGTTTGTCCCTTTTCAATCCAGGTCGGCGTCTGAGCGGAGCGGCCCGGGGTTGGGGTGTGGCGAGGGTGGGGGGCGGCAGGCCCCACTCACCTGCGATTCATGGGCCGGACTCTCACGGCCACCTTGACCGATGCCATAGCTCATCCCGGCCCGGCCCGCCGGGGCTTCCACCAGGCCTGCGCCCTGCGGCCGCCGGCCACTCCAGCGACAGTGCCCGCGCCCCCGCCCACTTCCCTCTCACCCGCCCCTCGGCTGGGGCCGACCTGGAGTTGCTAGGCGGCCACACCTGCCAAGCCACTGAGCATGCCCAGAGCGGCTCCGGCCCGCGTGATCCGCGAACCGGGGTTTGGCAGCTGCCTACGGCGTGAAGGGGCGGGGCCCGGAAGTCTGGGCCCCGCCTCTTGGGTGGCCACGCCCCAGCACCGCCCTGCCTGGAAGTCAGTGGCAACCGGCTGTGCCAGCTAACCCGGACCGCCAAACCCAGTCAGGCCCAGGAAGCTCACTCACTGCATTTAGAACATTGCCAAGGAATCCGAGGAAAGGCCTACCAGTAACGAGCGTTGCAACCATTAACGTGGATCTGGCTTTATGCGGCCCGTGCTAGTCAACTCATCTGTCTTGTTGAGAAGCAAAGGATCGTGGAGAACTCTGAGGGAATTCTCTGTTTCCTCAAAAAGTTCTAAGCATGTGTTCTGAACCACAACATTTAGGGTACCAAGAAAACAAAGGATCGAGGATTTTTTTTAGGCAGATAGAAATGTTGTTATATTGGTTGGAATCATCTAAAAGGAGTTTTTGCATTTTAGGGACACTTTTTTTTTTTTTAAGAGCTTAAAGCCTTGCCTGGCGGTGGTGGCACACGCCTTTAATCCCAGCACTTGGGAGGCAGAGGCAGGTAGATCTCTGAGTTCAAGGCCAGCCTGGTCTACAGAGTGAGGTCCAGGACATTCAGGGCTACACGGAGAAACCCTGTCTCAAAAAAAAAAAAAAAAAAAAAAAAAAAAGCTAAAGCCTCTAGCATCTATGACCTCTTACCGGGCTCTCTTCCTGTAAATTCATTCAGTTAACCCTAAGCCTCCACCTGTAAGCCACAAAGTCACCTGCTGGTCATAAAAACTCAGTATCAATTCTGTCTTCCTCCTACCCAGCTCCGGGTAGATCAAGACTTAGAGACCAGCCTTCCTCTAGTACCCTGAATTCCTGTCTTTGTACTTGCTGATAGAGTATAAAGCAAGCCTACTGACTTACTCTACCCCACCCTCAAGGTCCCTAACCACCACAATGGAGCATCCTGCCCTCAAGACCTTCATATCCCCGCTATTACTTCACTCCCAGGCAGATGACTCGGGTTCAAATGCATTCCTCCAGAAAGTTTAGAGGTGACGCTTCCAGACTCCCTGAGGGAAGCAGACGCAGGCTCCTGGTTTTCGGCTCCAGCTCCAATACTAGCTTTGAGTCTTCCAGTCTGCCTCGCCTGCTAATCTGGAACTCAAAGGGTTTAAGAAATGAATTAAGGGGCTAATGAGATGGCTCAGTGAGTAAGAGCACGGACTGCTCTTCCGGAGGTCCTCAGTACAAATCCCAGCAACGGCATGGTGGCTCACAACCACCTGTAATGAGATCTAACACCCTTTTCTGGTGAGTCTGAAAACAGCTACAGTGTACTCATTTATAATAACGAATAAATCTGAGGCGAGCAGAGGTCCTAAAAGTCAATTCCCAACAACCAGATGAAGGCTCACAACTATCTGTACAACTACAGTGTGTACTCATATGCATAAAATAAATAAATAAATCTTAAGAAAAAGAATGTTTTTTAAAAAAAGAAATTAATTAAGTGAAATAATTTGTCGGCCAATGTGTTGCCCACTAGCACTAGGAATCCCCTACAAGCTAAGTTAGAATCAAAGTGTCCTCTTTGTTCTTTGTCCTACAAAGCCTGGACTCCAGCGCTTTACTGCCTTAGAAATGGGCGCAGAGTCAACCAATCAAGGGCGGGAAAACTCCGAGTGCTGGAAATAGGGAGCATGCGCAATAGCACAAGCAGCGGGCGGGTCCAGGCACAGCTGCTAGCCAGGCTGCACCCCGTTCCCACAGCCACGGGCAGGGGCGGAGTCCGCCGTATATGGGAGCTGCTTGGGGACAAACTGTACAGGATGCGCTCTTGGGCCGGCGGGACTTCAACACTCAACCAGCTGTAGAGTCATTGCGTGCAACAACCAAGAACAGGTGTGCGAATTCGACACTCATCTGCTGCAAAATCCACTCCACTCTTAAGGACGACAATGTTAAACCGTAGTTTACTTGTTACTGTGATTTCCTGTCCCTGGAGGTTTTGTTTGTGCAGTTTGGGTTATGCAGGCAGTTCTATCCAGAAATTCCAGCAGCCAACTCGTGTTCATAATCCTCTGATTCCAACACATTGCGATTTGACACAACCGACAAAGTGCTGCGGCCCACGGAACACAAACAGCAGGCCTGCGGTTTTAAACTAGAAGCAGTGAGGTTTCTCGCCAGAGAACTAACTGAACGGCTACCCCTTGATTAATTTACTCTCCGCACCTATAAAAATGAGTGAACAGGAAGGTTTTTAAGGGGCTTACTCATCTTCTCAAATTTCAGTGTATCTCTGGTAACCCTTTCATTTGTTTCCGTCTTTAGAAATTTTAGACTTTTTAAAATCTTCCAGGATTTAATCTGCACAGAAGCTTCCTCCAGAAGTCAAGTGAGAGGCTATCCATTGACTAAATGCTAAGCACAGCATCCATTTGGTAAGGATCTGTTACTTGGGAGAAGTGTTACTCAGAAGAAACACCAAATAAAGTATCTTAAAGCCCCTGAACTTGTATGAGGGAGGGAAAATTACCTCTATATAGTCGCCTCTAATTAAAATAAAATGTGCGGCTGTAGTAACATCTGAAAGTGTGATGATACTGGAAATCACAGATATTTTGGGACTGTTACAACTCTCTCAAATTGTTCTTCCTTTTTTATTTTGACTTTGAAATTATGCCAAGTTGTGAAGTTGATACTATAAATTGTTATTTAACAAAAGTACATATAACTTCGTTATATTTATTTTCTATATTTTGGTTCTTGTTTGGAAAAACTGATTTTTGTCTTGGATCTCATATCGTTTACCTTATGGATTTAAAACTGTTATTCTGGGGCTGGAGGTATGACTGGCCAGTTAAGAGCACTTGCTGCCTTTGCAGAAGATGGGGATTCCGTCCTCAGCTCCTACATCAGCCAGTTTACAACCATCTGTAACTCTAGGGGATTTAATGTTCTTTCCTGGCCTCTGCCAACCTAGGTGCGCACTACACACACACACACACACACACACACACACACACACTCAAAAGTAAATCTTTAAAAAAAAAAGAGAGAGAGAGAGAATAGCACTGTCACCAGTCAGGCATGGACATGTAAAGGTCTGTTTTGCTGTAACATTCTGAACTTCATTTATTGTTGAACTTCTTACTGGTTCTTAAGCAACCTTATTTCCAAATAGGTATTGGTGATTTAAAGTCCCTAAGTCTTCAGCAACTTCAGTGCAAAGTGAGGAAGCCCAAAACACTATGTTGACTCTACTTTAAAGGATTTACACCATCTGGAAAAAGCACCATCAGAAGGGAAATGCTCTGGAGCCATTATTCTTTTTCTAGAATTCTAGAGAATAAAATTGACTTACTCTTTCACAAATAGGACATTTCTACGACTTTGATAAACACGTTTAAATTGGGATGTAAGACATAACTGACATCTCATAAGCATCTCTATTTTATAAGTGCTACATAAGTACTGACTGTAATCGTTATTCACACAGTATGCTTACTATCTTCTTTTAGCGGTGTCTTACAGGAGGAGCTGCAGTTGAATTTAGTTGAGTTGTTCTGGTAAGATTTTAACTTTAAAATAAAAAAACCCTTAAATTTAAACTTTTTTTTTTCTTTTTCTTTTTTGGTTTTTCGAGACAGGGTTTCTCTGTGTAGCCCTGGCTGTCCTGGAACTCACTCTGTAGACAAGGCTGGCCTCGAACTCAGAGATCCACCTGCCTCTGCCTCCCAAGTGCTGGGATTAAAGGCGTGTGCCACCACTGCCCGGCTAAATTTAAACTTTTAGCTTAGAAGAAAAAAAAGAGAAAACTTCAATCAGACTGGCCTGTGGGCTAATCTGTGGGGCATTTTCTTGACTAATGACTAATACCGACAGACCCAGCCCACTGTGGTGTCACCCTGGATAGGTAGTCCTGGATTATATAAGAAAGCAGTAGCTGGGCGGTGGTGACGCACACCTTTGGTCCCAGCACTTGGGAGGCAGAGGCGGACAGATTTCTGAGTTCGAGGCCAGCCTGGTCTACAGAGTGAGTTCCAGGACAGCCAGGGCTATACAGAGAAACCCTGTCTCACAAAACAAAACAAAAGCCGGGCAGTGGTGGCGCACACCTTTAATCCCAGCACTTGGGAGGCAGAGGCAGGCGGATCTCTATGAATTCAAGGCCAGCCGAGGCTACATTGTAAAACCTTGTTTCAAACAAAGAACCAAATAAATAAAGAAATAGGAACTTGCACTGTACTCCTGGCTGGCCTTGAACTCACAGAGATACACAGGCTTCTGCCTGAAGTGCTAGGATTAAAGGTCACTTGTTGTCACCACCACCACCCAACACCTTCACTTCTCTTATTAACACCTTCACTTCTCTTATTGATAGACTGTGACCAGGAAGTTTAAGATGAGCACACCCTTTCCTCCCTAATTTGCTTTTGGTCAAGCTGTTTTATCACAGCAATATAAAACAAACTGGGCTGGAGAGATGGCTCAGCAGTTAAGACAGACTGCTCTTCCGAAGGTCCTGAGTTCAAATCCCAGCAACCACATGGTGGCTCAAAACCATCTGTAATGTGATTGGATGTCCTCTTCTGGTGTGTCTGAAGACAGCTACAGTGTACTTACATATGATAAATAAATAAATAATCTTTAAGAAAAAAAAAAGAAGCTGGGCGGTGGTGGTGCACGCCTTTAATCCCAGCACTAGGGAGGCAGAGGCAGGCAGATTTCTGAGTTCCAGGACAGCCTGGTCTACAGAGTGAGTTCCAGGACAGCCAGGGCTACTCAGAGAAACCCTGTCTCGAAAAACCAAAAAGAAAAAAGAAAAAAAAGAAACAAAAAAGACATCTAACCAATGAACAAAAGTACTTTCTTGGTTTTCAAAAACTGTACATAAACAGAAATGTTAGACACCCAATGCAAATGCAAATCCAGCATGATTTTTATTTCCTAAGTTATGAAACTTAATGAAGTGGTTAGACTTGCTAGACATACTAAACCTTTAAAAAATAAAATAAAAACTGGCAATTTGAAACATGTACTTTGCCGGGCAGTGGTGCCCGGATAGCGCATGCCTTTAATCCCAGCACTTGGGAGGCAGAGGCAGGCAGATTTCTGAGTTTGAGGCCAGCCTGGTCTACAAAGTGGTTCCAGGACAACCAGGGCTACACAGAGAAACCCTGTCTTGAAAAAACAAAAAACAAACCAACAAAAAAAAAAGTCTGAAAGAAAGCCTAGGCAATAGATAACTGTAATGATAATCACACACCACCCCACCCCCAAAAAAGTCATGGTTAGTGATTTCAGTGAAGCCATAAGCAGGTCATCACGAATACCAGTTTTCTTTTAGAGCAAAGTGAATGAAGAAATCGCAGTAAATTCAATTTAATAGAAATGATCACCCTAAATTACAGTCATTTCATATACTAAGATGAAAAAGATTGTTTTCAATTGCATGTAACTATACCTATGGTCAAAAATGGTTCAGAATTAATAGACTTCATAGAGTTGGTGGCAGCATCTCACCTCCTTAAGGGCAAGAAAACACATTTATCCCCCCCTCGTCCCCCGCTCCCTGCAAAGGGTAAGGGAAGGGTCTCGTGGATGCAGGCATTCTGAAGACAAGTCTTGCAGGAGAGATGGAATTTGATCTGCCAAGATGAGTGAGAAAGGAACTGTTGAGACAAAAGAAATACCTCAGATAAATGTTCAGAGTTGGAAAAATACATTTAACTTCTCAAACACTTTGAAAGCCCCTTTACCTGAAAGAGAGCATGAGAGTTAAAAAAAATAGTAATCACACAAATTGCAGACATGGTTCAATGGTAAAGCTATTGCTTAGCATATCAAAGGCTTGGGTTCTGTTTCCCACACAGAAATATTCCCAAAATATAAAAACTAATCATAATTTCCTCCTTGCCTAGCAGGCAGGTCTTGTGGCATCAGTTTGTTGTGCCTCTTCATTGTAGGTGGAATCCATCTCTGCATGTTTTCATGGCTGGTTGTGCAACTTTCTTTGGCTCACAGAGTGTACCGGGGTTGGCTTCCTATGACTTGGCAAACCTTGGCCTCGAGAAGCTTTGCATGCTTCAAAACTCATGTTCCATGACCCCAGCTGCTATTATGTGAGCAAGTTCAGGGAAGCCTGCTGAGCCAGATCACATGACTCAGTCAAACCTAGCCATGCAGCCAGTAACCAGTCAAGCACCAGGCTTGTGAAGAAGCCTGCTACCCAAGACCCCCAGTCCCAGGTAAGTTAGCAGCAGATCACGGGTTACTGAAAGAAGACGAGAATGATTGACCCCACCTAGACTAATAGAATTACCACACTGACCAGTAGTCATCGTTAAAGCCACTGGGATTTCAGGTGTGTGTTGCTGGGCACATAAAAGGCAATTTAGTAACTAGTAATCTTGTCCAAATAGGAATAATAGAAAATTGGGCAAGAAGGTGCCCTCCTCAGATTTCTCTAGAATTAGAGCTGAAATCTCAAAATCTTCATGGTCATTTGTCCCTTTCTTCTTGAAGATAGCAAGGCAATGTGACCTTAGAAACCTCTTTTCTCCCCCCAGCTTTGGAACCCCCATCAGTGAAGCCAATTCCTAGAAGTATGGGGTGCTCTCTGTGCCCATGCTGTGTTGCTATCCACAAATCTGTCACCCAGTCAGAATGCCCTCTCTCCTCCTCCCAATGGACCTGTGCCTGGGCTTTGCCTTGCTGGCTCTCTAGACAGAGTCAGCTCTCAGCGATCAGACTCTGTTCTGCATGCTCTGCTGCACAGTTGGGCTTGCTCATTTGTGACTTGCTGACCCACAATTTCTTTATTGAGACAGGGTGTAGCCCAGGCTGGCCTGGAACTTTCAATCCAGTTGCCCCAGCCGCCCCAGCTTCATTGATATATTTTAAAATATTTCTATGTCTTTATCTTTCTGTATCTCTCTTCCAATAAGACTGCAAGGCCTTTAAGGATACAGAACTGGTCTTATAATTCTCTATGCTGCCAGCTTTGTAAGTAGTTAACTTGACAATTAGCAAAACTAATAAGCTCATTATACCATTATGTTTCTGTAGGTGACCAATGTATATATGTGTGAATTTTCTACATGATGATGATTTTCTGGCTTATTTTGTCCCTTTTTGTTATTTTAAGTGGCCCATAACATTAAGGTTGTGCCATTTGTTGCTGTCAAGCTTAATTAAGCCCATTATAATTCATTAACCCCTGTGCTTGCTTTTTAATTAACATTGATTAACACAAACAAGTACAAAATAGGCCATCAGCACTTTCCAGAAGTGCTGATTCTGATTGTATTGGTAATTCAATACAGTGTTGAAGATGGCAGCATAGTAATTTGTACTCTCTTTACATGAGGAGACGAATGCTGTGGTGTAAAAGGAAACCAAGACACAAAACACTCTGCTCATCCATTTCACTTGATGAAGCCTTTACCACCAACTCTTGCTATGGTAGCTTAAACCTTGGGTAACATTGCTGAAGATACAGTGCCAAGTAACTTGCCTAATTGCATTCCTGGGACAAATAAGGGAGATGTTTCAAAGCCGACAGATGGATGGTAGATGGTCCAGTCATAGCAAACCAGTCCCTCAGGTGCATGATAGACAACTAGAGGCCGAAATCTCATTTTGTAGTTCTGGGATTAAGTCCAGAGTTTGATTGCAACAGGTTAAATGGTGGAAATGTTCTACAATGAAGACTCCAGAGAAAATGGCAATCAAAAAAAAATCCCAAAAAAAAAAAATGAAGTGAAAGAACAACCTAGAAAAAAATTATCCTTGCCTATCTAAAAACACTTCCACCAAAAAATATCCTATGTTCCAGATGGTGTTTGGGTACTCTTTCTTCCATGTCAGAGGTCGTGTATAACCTTCAGTGTGTCTCAAGGGAAGTCCACCACGCTTGTATGTAAAAAGGTCTCCTGGGGAGAAAAGGATGGGCACATATTTGGAGTTCTGAATGTTTCCAGGAAGAAGTACACACTGCTCAGAAGCTACAATGTTTCTATACTTTGTTCCGGGTGTAAAGTAAGCTCAGTGAGCTTCTCTCAGCCCCACTGCCCTGCAGGGAAGCAGTCACAGAATTGACACCATCCAAACCAATGGTGCCTGATCAGCTGACTAGATAATGAGGACATGGGATGCTTGTAGCTGCGGGTTCTGCACCAGGAAAACATGCTATAGATGCCCTTCATATTCTAGAAGAGAGCGTCCCTGTATGATGTGAGTGCTTCAAGTTGTTGTTGAGGATCATTAACATGCCTTAGATTACAAGCCTCGTGGACACCTGTGTGACTCACAAGTAGAAATCTGCCAGGTGAAAAGTATGTGAAAATTTGCCAAAGGCCATAGAGCTCCCAAGTATTGCGTCTCTGGTCTAAGTCAGATGTCTGCGTCTTAGAGGTTTGGATATTCTTCAGTGCCTTTTCCTCAGCAGAGATGAGTTTGGAGAAATTTCTAGAAACAGAAAAGTAGCGGTTAGAAGCAAAACGAATAAAGATGGAAGAAAAATGACATACAAATGAACATTAACGCAAAAAATCAGAGTTACATGTGTCATTGGTCACAGTCTCCTTGGGTATAGGGAGCGCTCCTCCCTGCCATTATCGTATGCCACACTCAGGGTATTTCCTGAGTCGCAGCAGAGTCCTGAAGTCATGTGATCCTCTTTCCCAGTGTCTCAGTTTCAGTCTCCCTCCCCCAGTTATATGTATAAACCATACTAAAACTTTTTTCTTATTACTTTTAAAGAAGATATAAGATATATTTACTGGGGTGTATAAAATACAAATGGATAAATTGTTTCACATGTATTTTTCTGCTATAAAAAAAGTCTGAGACTAGGTCATGACACTATGAAGATTAAAGGGTTATTTGCCTTATAGAAAATGGCGGGGGGGGGGGAAGGGGTTCAAAAGGATAAAGTCTATACTATCTTAGCTTCGGAAGGAACCCCCAGCCTCTTCAGCTCATGGGAGACAAGTAGGAGCATTCCAAAGACAAAGAAAACACACACAGCTCCAGAAAACTGCCATCATCAGTGTGTAACCCCGTTACCCAAACAGTTCCCACTGGGCTTTTCAACCTCCCAAGGCCTCATGAGATTAAGCACCAGCATAAATTTCTGTAGTTCAAACCCTACACAAACCATAGTAATAACCAGACAATCATCATTCAGATGAGATTCCAGAAAGTACACCACAAATAATAGTAATAATAATAATATATTCCTACTACTATTACATAATATAAAACAACAATAATAAATAATTCCTTTGAGGCACAAGCTTTTAGTTTTAAGCTCAGGTATAGAGGAGCTATTTTAAGACAGTAATAGGCGTACATTTTAAACTACACTTCTACAAACTTTGACAAATTCAGATGGTGGCATGGCTCCTAAGGAGCAAGCTATATAAAGAGGCCGTCACCCACCAAAATCCCCCTAGGCCTTTTGTAGAACCTTCCCTCTAATCTAACTCCCTAGCAATCAACAATCTGTTTTCTGTGTTCCCATGGTTCATTTTTTTTTTTCTAGAATAACACGTAAATTGAATCATAGGATGCATGCCTTTTTGGAGTTTGGCTTTGCATAATGCAAATGCACCCATATTGTTGGATGTACCCGTGGCTCCTTCTGTTACTGAATTTAATTATACCACAGTCTGTTTAGTAGCTCACCAGTCAAAGGACATTTGGTTTATTTCCAGTTCTGAGCAATTATGAGTAAAGCTATTATAATTGGTCACACACTGGGTTTTGTGCAAGCCTAAAGTATCAATTTCTTTGTCATAAAATCCTAGGAAGTAGCATTTCTCAATCTATGATAAATGTATGTTTAACTGTTTCTTGTAAGCAAAATCATTCTCCAAATTAGAATGTACCATTTTGACCATTTTGTATCCCTCTCAACAATGTATGAGTGTTTTAGATGGAAAACACATGCAGGCACAGGTATGTGTGTGTGTGTGTGTGTGTGTGTGTGTGTGTGTGTGTGTGTGTTTGCATGTGCATGCATGCACATGTAAGCATATGTGTGCATTTTTGGTACTAAGCTACATCCCTAGGACACTGACTGTTCAGAGACTTGCTATTTGATCTAGCTGCTCTCAAATTTATGATTTTCCTGTGGAGGCCTCCCCAGGACTGAGGTTATAGGTGTGCCCTGCCACACACAGCTCAATTGTGCTACACTCTCAGCAGCACTTGACATGCTAACGTTAGCCAGGCGGTGGTGGCGCATGCCTTTAATCCCAGCACTTGGAGGGCAGAGGCAGGCGGATCTCTGAGTTCGAGGCCAGCCTAGTCTACAGAGTGAGTTCCAGGACAGCCAGGGCTAAGCAGAGAAACACCACTCAAAGAGAGAGAGAGAGAGAGAGAGAGAGAGAGAAGGAAAAAAAGAAGACATGCCAGTTTATTACAGATGAGGCACAGATTTTCTGAAGGTGAACATGTTCATAAAATGTGTCAATGTCTTCAGAGAAAACTTGAAATCTTAAATCTATTTATGGGAAAGCAACCTGGATCCCATTAATTGGCAGCTTATATTAATGATCGTATCTGGAGCTACTTTTTTATGCATTCAGCCCAACTTTGATCTGTGTTTATAGATCTACAAGTATCAATGCTAATTTTCATAGCATGGTTGTTAAAGACAGAATTCTCGTCTACACCCTCTTTGGCATGTCCTAAAGGTTCTGCCTAGAGATTATAACTCCTCAGTACATTTGAGGTATTGAAAGCAATCGACAACCTTCCTCTAACCACCATTTGAAGAATATTTTCTGTACTCAGAAAATGAAACATTCTTCCAGCTTCTATTTTCAAAGATATGCTTATCAAAAACTCTCCTAGGAGACTAGAAGAAAATGGGGGAAAGATATCATTGCAGTAAAAAAAAAAAAAATTATTACTTAGGGTGGTTGGCTTGCTAGGGAATTCAATAGCTTCCCCGCCTTACCCACAATAGGCTCAGAGCATCACTCTTCTCTACAACTTTCTCTCGGGCAGCACCCAGGCTGAGAGAACCTAGTCCTCTTGGATTTATCACATAAGTTCCTCTTGGTCTGCTGTTGCTTGTCTCTGGAGCGCTTTGCTAACTACTTACCCACGTGCTGGTTCCAATGACATGCTACCAGCAATGACGCTGGAAATATTCTCCAGTATATCACATATACCCTCCTTCTAGTCTCCCCTAACCAGATCTTGTCATCTTAACCCGAGATAGAAGATGCCACACAGTTCAATTGCATCTTTTAAGAAATCAGTTTTATTTCTTTAAAACAGAGGACATGTGCACAGAAGGAAAAAAAATTCCTTTCCTAGGGCCCTGGGATAGCTCAGGATAAGACATGCCATAGACTTACATGTATCAAATATGTGTATATAATATACAATCTGAATATTTGTATTTGTTGTACAAGTGGATCTAAGCAATTATACCATTTCAGAACATACACTAGTAATATACTTCAGTAGCTCTAACTCATTTTTTACCAGCTGTATAATGTTCAGTGTTGTGTATATACTAAGATTTATTTTGCTCCAAACTCCTTTAAAGTGTCTAAAAGGCAGAGGCAGGCGGATTTCTGATTTCGAGACCAGCCTGGTCTACAAAGTGAGTTCCAGGATAGCCAGGGTTACACAGAGAAACCCTGTCTCGAAAAACCAAAAAAAAAAAAAAAAAAAAAAAAAAAAAAAAAAAAATTGAGATGAATTAAGCAGGACTGTTGTGAATAGCTAAGACCTGAGAGACCATTCTTGTATCTCATTATTCCTGTTTGTGGCATATAGATTTCCTTCTTAATGTTTGAATACAACTGCTTAAATTCCAGTATTAAATTATGCATTGTATCTTAAAGATAGGTCAACGTGTTTCTCCTCACAAAGAGCTCTTCCTACCTTTTAATTACAATTAATTTTCAAAACACACAGGAGGAGTTACAACAGGAGGAGTTACAATCCATGGAGCTGCTGTTCAAAATAAGGTGGTGGAGGGGGGCCTGGGTTGTGGCCCAGGCCCGGCCTGCTGTGGCTCTCTCTCCCTGGGTGGCTGCGGGCCTTGGTGGTGAGGCCCAGGTCTCTCTCTCTCCTCCCGGAGCCATGGTCTCAGGAGCAATTCACTGAACACCTTCTGTCCCTTTGAGCAAATGCTCAGTAGGTCTCCGGGGTTCTAAGTGGCTCTGCTCTACTGGACTCTGGCTGTCAGAACTGCCCCACATGGAGCCTCTTTCAAAAATAGGATTCTATTAAGAGCAGATTGGAGAGTGGTATTGTGGTTGAGGGAGAACTTTCTGCCCCAGCATTGTGACCTGTCTTTTGCTCTTATGCATAACTTGAAAGCAGACTGCCCTTGGTAATTTGCTGGTACACATTCAATGGACAATCCATGGAATTTCTGGGTCATGGGGTATGAGGGTTTTAATTTCCATAGTGATTGTTAGTGGCTACACATTTACAAGGTCCAAAATGGTATCCTAGCCAGCACCTCCGTGAGCACCTGTTTTCTCACCCCTCCAAGAATCCTGAGTTCATGCATACATCTCAATGTTTACCAATATGAGAGCAAAATATGGCATTCCTAGGTGCCTTAATTGGACTTGCGGAACTCCTTCTTTTGTCCAGTGGAACTGAGCGTACTTTTCAAATGACTGAATGCCATCTGTATTGCTTTATCTCTAATACTCTATCCTAATCCACCCCTTTGTTTCTTATATTTTCCCTTTGCTCCACAGACCTTGTAAATTTGAGAAATTAGCATTTTTAGTTTGTACATA
>JADRCD010186328.1:0-16904 GCA_019843815.1 Montemys delectorum | reverse complement strand
CAGGACTTTAAGAAAGACATAAATAATACCCTCAAAGAAATACAGGAGAATACAAGTAAAAAGGTAGAAGCCCTAAAAAAAGAAACACAAAAACCCCTTAAAGAACTACAGGAAAACACAATCAAACAGGTGAAGGAGATGAGCAAAACCATTCAGAATCTAAAAATAGAAATAGAAATAATAAAGAAATCAGAAATAGAGACAACCCTGGAGATAGAAAACCTAGGAAAGAAATCAGGAATCATAGATGCAAGCATCACCAACAGAATACAAGAGACAGAAGAGAGAATCTCAGGGGTAGAAGACACCATAGAAAACATTGACACAACAGTCAAAGAAAATGCAAAAAGCAAAAAGCTCCTAACTCAGAACATCCAAGAAATCCAGGACACAGTGAGAAAACCAAACCTAAGGATAGTAGATATAGAAGAGAGTGAAGACTCCCAATGTTATGGGCCAGTAAATATCTTCAACAATATTATAGAAAAAAATTTCCCTAGCCTAAAGAAAGAGATGCCCCTGAACATACAAGAAGCTTTCAGAACTTCAAATAGACTGGAGCAGAGAAAAAATTCCTCCTGTCACATAATAATATAAACACGAAATGCACTAAATAAAGAAAGAATTTTAAAAGCAGTAAGGGAAAAATGTCAACTAACATATACAGGCAGGCCTATCAGAATTACGGCAGTCTTCTCACCAGAGACTATGAAAGCTAGAAGATTCTGGGCAGATGTCATACAGACCCTAAGAGAACACAAATGCCAGCCCAGTCTACTATATCCAGCAAAACTCTCAATTACCATACATGGAGAAAACAAGATATTCCATGACAAAACAAAATTTACACACTCTCTTTCCACAAATCCAGCCCTACAAAGGATAATAGATGGAAAACATAACATAAGGAGCAAAACTACACCCTAGAAGAAGCAAGAAAGTAATCTTTCAACAAATCCATACAAACCTAATTCCACCTTTAGCAACAAAAACAACAGGAAGTGACAATTACTTTTTCTTAGTATCTTAATATGAAAATTAATATTTCCAATATATCCTAATCAATTGAAATTCAAAAATATGAGGAATTAGAAATTTGTTCGTTGTCATCCAATGGTCTCTCTAATTTGGTAATTGGAGAAATAGGTCCAATATTGTACAATCCATGTACACTTTCAGCTTGTTTGATTGTGACAGTGTCTGGCTGTGTACAACATAAGGGTGTTGAAATCTTGCTTCTCCTATCTCAGCCTCTCTATTAGTAGTATTGTTTATTTCATGTCTTTACACTATACTATGGTTTTCATAACAGCTTACATATTTCAAAAGTATTTATATAGCCAAAAGAAACGTAGACAATTAAATTGGGAGGAGGCTTGTAAGAGAACAACAAAGAGTGAGACTGAATGCTTTGCTTGTTGTTTGTAACTATTGTATCAAGTTTGAAGAAGACGACTTTACAAGTTACTCTTTCTCTGAGATGAATGCTTTTCCAAATTATCACAGCCAATGAACCAGAGTTTTACTCTCACCTAATGTGTGTGCTACCCTCCAAGCAGAACCATTGTTCATTGAAACAATTGGTGAATAACTTCACGATAGACCTGTTAATATACTCACCATTTCTTAAATGAATGTAACCTGTTCTCTGTGGCCTGAGAATAAAGTCACTAACTGAAGTCAAATAGTTTTGACCATAGCAGGAAGTCTGTATCCAAAAATCATGCCTACAATTCATTCCTTGGGGCAGCAGAACTGTTAACTCTCAGCTTAGCTACGATGGAGGTAAAATCCTTTGGTGATTTGAGCATCATTGAAGTACAGCCTTATTTCAATGAAATCCAATGTCTAAAAATTGTTCTTATTTTGGGCTTCTACTACAGTAAGAGCCAAGATTTTAAACTCTACTAAATTCAAAACAAAGAAACAAAAAGACTGTATATATTTATATTCATTTAAGAAAATACTAGTAGTGATGTATTATTTTGAAATATACAGTTAATGTTTGGAGTTCTTTAAAATTTATATTGAGAAAAACATACGTATTTTCAGAATTGCTATAGACAAACATCTACATAAGACTGTCAAATTGATTGTTGTTTTGTATCAAACAACTTTTATAATACTCATTTTTATTGTTATAATATTTTACAAATTCTAAAGAACATGACAAAAAAGATATTATAGGTATTGAAGGAGAGTTTCTGGGAGGAGTTGGGGTACAAAAGGGAAACAAGAATGTGATTTAATTCTATTTACTTAAAATATGTTTTTAAATGTTAACAAATTCAGATAAATTGAAATCATGTAACTTTTCTCATCATAATGCAATAAAACTTATAAAGAAAAAACTGAGTAGTAGTCTATTATGTAAATGAACCACATTTTCTTTATCCATTCTTCAGGTGAGGGACATGCAGGTTGTTTCTAGCTTCTGGCATTTACGAATAATACTGCTATGAACATAGTTGAGCAAGTGCCCTTGTGGGATGGTGGAATATCTTTTTGGTTATATATATACCAAGAGTGGTATAACTGGGTTTTTAGGTAGAGCTATTTCCGATTTTCTGAGAAATCTACAAGTTGATTTTCAGAGTGGTTGTAATCCTACCAGCCATGGAGGAGTTCATATCCTCAACAGCTTCACAGCCCCAGGCTTCATATCCTCAACAGCATTTGCTGTCCCTAAGACCTCAGACTATGCTTCAGATCTATTTTTCACGATCTGTTGCTACTCTTTCAGGCCTTCTTCCTTCTCTTTACTCCTTCTCTTCTTCTCTGATTTTCCTTAGAACTGCCCTTGTGATATTAGTCTCAAAGGCCCAATAAACAAGTTATATTTTGGGTCCAGGAGCAGAAGGCTGTTTCAGACATCATATTAACCTTGAGATCAGCCTGGTTTCTGTTTATACTTTGATTCTCATTGAAGATACTTCCAACAAGTAACTTCCCCTGAGGCAGGGAAAAGTATTCATTGGTCAACAACATTCTTTGTGTCATTTTGTAATTTTAGTGTGTATCTTTGGCTTTCTGAGGGATGCCTTCTTACACACTGCCCTCGATGGCCCTTCACGCCTCTCACAGCACTTGTCCAGTTTTACCTTGTTTTCATATTCAGATTATTGACTCTTTAAAGGTCAAGGTGACAGATCAAAATAGCTCATACCCCCTCCTCTCTTTAACTTTTTGAAAGCACGAGTTAAATATTTCTGACTTATTTAACTTTGGTTTTAGATAGTAAGTGCAATTTTGAGAATTCTAATTTCAATATTCATTAGACTTCATGTTCCAAATGGATCCTTTCTGTCTTCTAATTAATGTTTTCCACCCCTAATTAGAATGTGATTGCTTCTTTCCATGATTTCCAGTCTATGTCTGGATATGAAAGTGATCTCATATTATATTGCTTTAAAAAGCATACTCTCATGCTTCACAATGTTTTTATAATAATTACAGGACAAAGGCTGTTGTAAGAGTGAGCAAAAGTAGGACATTTAGAAGTGTCAGTGAGCTGAAACTAGAATTATTTTCGTATTGGGGCTATTGAGAAATAATTGGAGAGGTGATGATTAAAACTGAGAGTGCTTAAAACTTTGAAGTGCCATAGGTTAGGACCATGGAGATACCTAGCTGAGATGGAATAAAGAGATCAAGGGACAGGAAAAGTTTAAAGGACTTGGTAATCAGATAAATGGAAGCATGATCCTTAGGGATATTCAGATTACACAGGAACATAGGAGAGCCATTCACACTGGAGTACAGCAGGAAACGGGTGAGTCTTCATAGAATTAGTAATGGTAATCGAGATATATTTTTTCCTCAGGTGCTAGAAAATATGTTTAAAGCTTCTTTCTTTTTTTCTTTTTCTTTTTTTTAATTAGATGTTTTCTTATTTACAATATTTCCTTTCCCAGGTTCCCCTCCAAAAAAAAAAAAAAAAAAACAAAATAAAACAAAAAAACAAACCTAAAACAATCCCCTGTTCCCTCTCTCTTCCCCCTGCTCACCATCCCACCTACTCCTGCTTACTGGCCCTGGCATCCTGGCATCCTGGCATTCCCCTACACTGGGGCATAGAACCTTCACAGGGCCAAGGGCCTCTCCTCCCATTGATGACCAACTTGGCCATCTTCTACTATACATATACTGCTGGAGCCATGAGTCTCAACATGTGTACTCTTTGGTTGGAGTTTTAGTCCCTGGGAGCTCTGAGGGTACTAGTTAGTTCATATTGTTGTTCGTTCTAAGGGGCTGCAAACCCTTCAGCTCCTTGTGTCCTTTCTCTAGTTCCTTCACTGGGGACTCTGTACTCAGTCCAATGGATGTTTGTGAACCTCTACTTCTGTAGTAGTCGGGTACTGTCAGATCCTCTCAGGAGACAGCTATATCAGGCTCCTGTCAGCCAGCACTTGCTGGCATCCACAATAGTGTCTAGATTTAATGATTGAATATGGGAAGGATTCCCAGGTGGAGCAGTCTCTGAATTGTCCTAGCTTCTTATATTTTTATTTTTTTGTATGGTTTAGAAGAAACTAGAGTATTGGTTTTATGTAAGAAAGCAAAGGCTGGAGAGAAAATGTATATCATTTTAACACTGAGTTCAACAAAAGCCAAGGGAACAGTTTCTTGTCTGTGTCTGGTCCCAGAAGTCTAGGAAACAGCTGTCTGAGTGATGCTGTTCCATACCTCAGTGACCCTTGAAATCTGGATGTCGTCCGTCCGTCTGTCATGGCTAGTATTGGAATAAAATGTAGCAGATTACAAATGCTGAATCCTCCACACAGAAATATAAGAGAACTCGATGAAACTTCTGAACTGACATTCGTCCACATTTTGGCTGCAACAAGATAACAAGATAACAAGAGTCAGAAAATATAGTCATCAGAAATCCATAGAGATGGAGGAGAGTTTTTGTGACCCCTCTCCCTCCAAGGTTTGAAATTTGTTGGGCTATGAGCGCAAATTTGCTGTCAAGAGTCTGGAGCAGGAATGCTCACCTATTTTTTGGTTTATATCTCTGTATGTACATGTTACTGTTCATGTAAAATCATGATTCCTGATTTTTAAATTTATTTTCCAATGAGAAAAATGCGTATGTATATGTATGTGTGTGTGTATGTGTGTGTGTGTATGTTTTTTTCCTAATTGCTAATTGTTTCCAAGTTTACAAAGCTGATCAAATGATGCACATTGCAATTGTTCATATCCTTGGAAGGCCATAGACCCTACTAGTATCTAAGTTTTTT
The DNA here is from genome assembly GCA_019843815.1 of Montemys delectorum. Lineage (NCBI taxonomy): Eukaryota > Metazoa > Chordata > Mammalia > Rodentia > Muridae > Montemys > Montemys delectorum. The sequence continues at coordinate 11,658 of JADRCD010186328.1, read as the reverse complement.
CTTTTTTGATTTATTGATCTATTATTTTTATTTGCATCTCTCTCTCTCACTCTGTGTGTGTGTGTGTGTGTGTGTGTGTGTGCATGTGTGTGTGTGCGTGCACACGTGCGCGCCATGTGTATGCAGCTACTTACCGAAGGCAAAACATGTCAGTACTGGACTTACACACAATTGTGAGCCATCAGACTGAGTGTTGGCATCCTAACGCAGGTTCTCTAACAGAGCATGAAATTTTCTTAACTACTGAGTCATCTCTTTAACCTATATTTAAGTTTTGTTTTGTTTTGTTTTTTAAACTATACTTCAGAAGGAAGGCAATCCAAGTACCTGATATCTAAAGATATACATTTCTACATGGCACATTTCCCTAGCTGATAATCATTTTATTTAAACTGCATTTCTTACACTAGGTAAATTATTTCCTAGCCATATTTTTTGATGGAGGATGTTCTGAAAACACGCTCCGTCATTACAAGTCATTGCTGTCAATGTGGTATGTCTTTCTTACAATATTTAGTGAAGATGTCCCTGTAAAATTTCCAAAGCAATTAATTCCTTATTAGTACTGCTGATTCATGCCCACTTATGAGCCAATCTCCACTTTTTCTTTGGGGTCCAGGGACATTTTAAACAGTTTTCTATCATCCTGGTCTAATCCTTAATAATAAAACAAGATCCAGCAACAGCTGTTTAAATGACTTGGCCTCCTAGTACATGTTTCAGTTTTTCTGGGACCATAAATCTGCAACAATTTATAGTAAATATTTTCTTTTCACACCATATGTGTCTGTGTGTGGGGGATGGGAGTGGTGAAAGAATAGGATGGAGAAAAGGAACAGAAAGGTAAATAAAATGATGGTGTATTGTTGAATTTTTTAAAAAACAAATATATGGCCAAGTTTCAGAAACAGTGTTATTGTAATCTCTTGTGCAATGAGTTAAGGTAGAAGCTTCTACCTGAACATTATAAATACATGTTTTCTTTTATTAAGTAAAGTCATACTGTGTTATATAGTCATGTAATCTTATATATTTCTGGGCATTTGTGTGCAAATATGATTATATCTAGAAAGTCCCCCAAAGATGTTAAACAATAATATGAATATATTTATATAAAATATTACTATATGCTATACTTAGTAGGTATATACACATATATCTGTATATATATGTATAGCAATGTAAATTCTGTATGTACCTGCATGTTTTATATATATATATATATGTATATACATATATACACACATATAGATGTACATATATATATATACATATATATATATAAAATTTTCTTATCACACCATACACATAGACATATGGTGTGAAAAGAAAAATTTACGCACAATACACACAGACATACTTTGTCTAGTGGGGCTGTCATAACAAAGTACCATAGAGTAGGTGGCTTATGAAACAGAAATTTTGTTTCTCACAGTTGCTGGAAAGGGTAATGTATAGCCAGGCTTGGTATACCTTCAAATCTGTCATTACCTGGAAGAAAGATATTTTCTCCTTGTGTCTACACCTGGTCCTGTACTTGTTTGTTTATCCATTTTAATCCCCTGTTCTCATAAAGACACTAGTCATTTTGTCTTAGTGAACCAAACTCTGGTCTTTATCTGTGGTGATATGAATGAAAATGGCCTCTATTGACCTCTAGGGAGTGACACTATTAGGAGGGAAGCCTTGTTTGTGTAGGTGTGGCCTTGTAGGAGGAAATGTGACACTGGGGATGGACTTTGAAGTTTCAGATGCTCAAGCCAGACCCAGTGTCACTCTCTCTTCCTGCTCCCTTCTGATTCAGATGCAGAACTCTCAGCTCCTGCTCTAGCATTATGTCTGCCTGTGTGTTGCCATGATTCCTGCCAGTATTAAAATGGACTAAACTTCTAAATTATATGCCATTAAATGTAATATAATTACATTTTTTTCCTTATACCTTGCTGTGGTCATAGTGTCTCTCCACAGCAATAGAAACCCAAACTAAGACATTATATAATCTTTATTATCCTCTATAAAGTATTTTCTTTAAATATCATTACATTGTGTGTTACGTTTTCACTATACATTCGGAGGAGAACACAACCAGTCCATGATGATTTCTTCCTTTATTCATTCACTCTTTTTAAAATTTGGTTTCACAGTCATCTGACTTACTACGCTTACAAATGATAAAGTGATAATGTTATATAGAAGAAACTGTTTATTCCTTGAATATGCATGAAATGTTCATTAGAAAATGTATCAATTCAAAAAACAAAAGCTGTGGTTATTTACTGGATGCTATGTAATTATACAACAACTCTAAAACCATGGCTAATCTTTCATAAGGACATCAAAGGTGATAGGATTTAAAGGAAAGTACAAAGCATTAGTCAATCAAACTCACACACTGCCCTACTCTATTGCTTAGCATTTGGTTAGAAACATTAGTGGAGATGTGTATCACTGAATAATAGGAAGTGGCTGCAGGAAGATACTACTATTTTAGTTCTTGAATTTTTTTTTTGTTGTTGTTTTCTTTTAAAGCCAACATTTTAGAAGTAAATAATTTCCTCTGTCTTTTTTCCAGAACACTAGACAAAACTGTCAGCATACCAACACAACGCTTTAAACCTAATCTGTATTGAGAATGTCTATGTAACTGATTTAGCTTAAATTAAAACAGAAGCAGCCTAAGTCTTGCCTTCACTCACAGCTCTGAACAACCATTATATATTGCCTGCAGCCTTGTTTTTACAAAATGTCACCAGCTGCACACGTTAAATAGCAATTTTCCATGGTTTCCCCCCTCTGACATAGTATAACTGTATTTTGAAGGTTAAATTTTAGAGATCTTACTAATTTTTTTTTGTAGTAGCTGCATACTATGGATATTACAACCCATATCTAATTTCTGTTATCATCACTCTTAGTCCACATTTTTGTCAACCTAAATAATGTCTCAGTACTGTTGGTATTACTTCTGATGTGTATTGGCTGAGAATTAGGGCTACTGTGTTCTACCATGTCCTGCTACAGTTAGAAAACTGCAATATTTTGCAATTTGCTAGTCCTGGAAGATATATTTATCAGAAATATTCTAGCAAACTTATCCACACTTGCACCAGTGTTTTAAAAAATACTCAAGCTCTTCCTTATTAACATCATATTGGTATTCTTTTAAGATTGTCCTCTACTACACTACTTGTGTTTTTTTTTCTTTCTTCTTTCTAGAGGGTGGGTAGACAGGGAGGATTGGAAAGTGAGTGAATTGGGGTTCATTATGTGAAATTCCTATAATAAATAAAAACATTATGTTGGGGGAAAAACAAAAAACATGCTAGCAGCCAGTCAGCGAGTTTATTCCTGACTTGACATTTTTCATAGATTTGTTATAAGTTTGTTTCTGCCTACTAAAGTCAGTTGTCAAAAAACTGTTTTCTACTTTTAGTTGCAGTCCGTACTGCATAGTAATTGCTAAAATTGTCTATATATGTATCTTCAATCATCTATTTAAACTTTTTATGTCTATATTCTAATCTGGCAACTGGTCTGTGGAGTTATAGATATAGAAGTGTGTGTTTATCCAATACTGTTTTGATTACAAACATCTTATACGACTTTAGAAGCCTCTTATTTAATATTCTATTGTAAAATAGATGTTTGTTACTGCTAGAATCAATTAGAAAAATTAATCATACCTGGATTATTTATTTATTTAGTTAGTTAGTTAGTTAGTTATTTAGTTATTTAGTTAGTTAATTAGTTTTTTGAGACAGGGTTTCTCTGTATAGCACTGGCTGTCCTGGAACTCACTCTGTAGACCAGGCTGGCCTCAAACTCAGAAATCTGCCTGCCTCTGCCTCCCAAGTGCTGGGACCACCCAGCTGGATGATTTATTAAAGTAGGCTCATGTAGGTGGTAGCCTTAGTTCTCAAGGTAATTATTTTAAAGTTTCAGGTCTTCAGTGATGCTGATTTACTCCAGATAAATGAGAAGTCACTTCCTTCTGTATTTGTTATACTGATTTTGTACAAGATCCTGCCTGTCATTTTCAAGAACAGTGTTATGAACTGCAATGTAAATAGGCTTGTTTAGGCTAACACCTTTTTTTGTTTGTTTGTTTTAATTTTTACACAGAATAAATATGTGCCTTGAAATTTAGCTAGATTTGTTTTAAACAAATACATTCACAACAAATAAACTTTGGTAAGCAATGATCCATTTCATCCTGACCCAAGAAGAAGCAGTCTTCTTTTCCCACAGAGAGCAGCTGTCTTGTCAGAGGTTCCTTGCTCTGGAGGGGAATTTGATGATGGCTTTCAAAACTGTGACGTTTCCAAAGAAATTTAAACATGATCCCTAATGACACCGAAGTGGATTAGCCCTTGACCTTTCTGCTCCCGTGGTATTTTACTCATTTAGCTTTGACATATGTGATAGAAAATCATGCTCTTCAGATTACTTTGAAACTTCCAATTATGTCAAGTGGCCTGATTTAATTTTTGATTGACTTATAATGGTAGGAGCTGATCTCTGGAGAGGGTCATAAAGGCAAATCAACGTTATTGGGGCCTCTCGTTACTAGCTGTACTTATACTAGTACAAAAAAGGAGATATGTAGAGCTATTTATGTATGTAAAAAAATAATTAAAGAAACAGGGGCCATCATCATGAGAATAGGGGGCATGGGAGAGGTTGATGGGAAAGTGACTGGAATGGGTTGGAGAGAGGAAAGAGAAGAGGAAAAATGATATAATTCTATTAAATGGATATTAACAATAAATGTAGGTAATCTCACAATGGTAAATAGTAGCAAATAAAAGCACCACTGAACTATTCTACCTAAAGACCCTTAGATTAATATTCATTTTACACTAATGCTGCATTGTTGAAGAAAAAAAGACGTTTTAGAAAAAATATGTAGATTTTTTATAATTTCATGCACTTTTATATAGTAAAAGATTGTAGGTTCTGAAAGTGAATAATTTATGTTAATAATGTAGATTTTGAACACATTAATGACAAATAAGACATTTATGCTTAAGATTGTCTCTTGAGTGTAACTGTAAATATTACTTTTAAAGTATTCCTATGCAATGGGATGTGGGGCTGTGAAAGAATTTGTCAGTAGTGAAGGGTTTCTGAATGTCCAGTAAGCAAAAATTGAGTCAATATCAAATTTGTGGTGAATGTCAGCTGTTCCTGAAAGTTCACAGCTCTGTTGCATGGTTTGAGACGTAAAAGGGAGAAAGGAAAAAGAGAGGGATTGTGGGAGGAAAGGAGAGATGGGTGAAGAATGGAGAGAAAGAGAGACAGAGAGAAGGGGTGGGGGTGCTCAACCAAACTTACTTTTCTAACAACCTGTCAAGATGATAATGGAGTTACTGCTAACTACTATAATGACAGAAACGCATGGCTAATTAAGTCTTACATTCTCAACACTGTTGCATTAGTGATTAAGTTTCTACACCTGAACACTGAGGGAAACACTCAACTCACAACCATGTCTCAATAAATATTTATTATCCCTGCATTCTGTTGATACACTTAAAACTAGTGAAAATGAACCGGTGATGAGTAAACAACTAAACTTAGAATAGGCAAAACATTAGTTCCAGTGCTACTGCAGGATGAAAGGGCTTGTATATTGTGAACAAATGAAATGAATATCAACTCTTATTAACCAGCTACAAATACTAAGTAAAAACTCAGTTATAATCATGATTCCCTAGTTTAGGAAGGAATAATGAAAGAGAAAGAGAGAGAGATGGTTGAGTAATATTTTGAAAATAAACGGGATTTTATTGCAATCTTTGGAAAAGTTAGTAAAATTTGGACACCATTTCCCCAAATGTGTGTGATGTAATTTCAAATAAAGTTTTGTTTTGATGTTTTTGGGTGGTAGTGGTGGTGGGCTTACTTGGCTATGTTCAAGTATCAAAAAATTATTTCAAAATTATTTCATTGGCCTTAATTATCTAAGGACAAAGGAGGAAAACAAAAATTAGGGGAGTGAAAGTAGAGACAATGTGGTGGTTTGAGTAGGTGTGGCCCCCATAGGCTCACGTGTTTGAACACTAGACCTAGTGGAAGTGGCAATATTTGGATATGTGGCCTTGACGGAGTAGGTTCAGCATTATTGGAGGAAGTGTGTCACTGTGGAGCAGGCATTGAGGTCTCTTCTGCTCAAGATACAGAGTGTGGCACACAGTCCCTCTCTGCTGTCTGTGGATCAAGATATAGAAAGAACTCTCAGCTCCTTCTCCAACAACATGTTTACCTGGCTGCAGTCATGACTCCCACCATAATAATAATGGACTAAGTCTCTGAAAATATAAGCCAGCCCTAATTAAATAGTTTCCTTCTTAAGAATTGTCTTGGGCATGGAGTGTATTCATAGAAATAAACCCCTAAGACACACAGTTTCTTCAGCTTGCATCGTGATGTGATACTAATACCACTGTAGCCACCAGCAGCTAAGCAAACCAGGTTCCTGAGAGGCAGGGACCTAGGGGGAAAATAGGGAATCAGACTGGGAGAGAAATAACCAGACTAAGTCAAAAGGTTCTGATCAAGGTCCAATGTATACTTCAGAATCTGAGAATATATAGGCAGGGAAACCCATCCCCCAGTAAGCCAGGATCTTGTGGCCTAATTAGCATCTTGTTGTTCTGTCTGGAAGGCAGGTGAAGCAGCTCAGCAGGGCGTGGCTTCTAGCAGGAACTTTGGAAGAGGCAAAGAAGCTGCAGGACAAAGGGCTTTCTTTATCTCAGGAACTCCATCCAAGTGGGCTAGCTGCTTTGTGACAAGGACAAAGTCTGATTCAGCCAGCTTGAAGCTGGGGGAGATCACAGACCACCAAACAAAGCCCTTCCTTTATAGGTTATTGATGAATACCTCACTGTGAGTCATGGAGCTGACAGCTTTTTCTTAGCCTTCCAGAGATGATTCCACTTTCTTTTTTTATTTTCAATTGTTTCTTCTTCAGAGTTAAGCTACTGTTCTATCCAATTCCTTCCTTCCTTCCTTCCTTCCTTCCTTCCTTCCTTCCTTCCTTCCTTCCTTCCTTCCTTCTTTTTTCTTTCTTTCTTTCTCTCTCTCTCTCTCTTTCTTTCTTTCTTTCTTTCTTTCTTTCTCTTTCTTTTTTTCCGAGAGACAGGGTTTCTCTGTATAGCCCCGTCCTGGAACTCACTCTGTAGACCAAGCTGGCCTTGAACTCAGAAATCTGCCTGCCTCTGCCTCCCAAGTGCTGGGATCAAAGAAGTGACTTCTCATTTATCTGGAGTAAATCAGCACCACTGAAGACCTGAAACTTTAAAATAATTACCTTGAGAACTGAGGCTACCACCTACATGAGCCTACTTTAACAAATCATCCAGCTGGGCAATGGTGGTATATGTCTTTAATCCCACTGTCTGGCTGTTCAATCCAATTATACCACTTCCTCATTAGTGAGTTCCTGAGAAACTATCTCTGCTCATTACTCACTACTCCTCTTATGGATAACACATCAAACTTGTTTCCTGCTCCAGTCATGATCTCGTTCAACTGTGCAACTTCACCTTTAAGCAAAGCCCTTGAAGCCACTTCCCCTCAAAAGAATCTTCTTCTAGATCTCAGTCAACTGCTCTTACCTTTTGATGTGGTGTCTGAAGCAGTAGCTAAGAGCTTTATAGCTCTCCACAAGTATGAAACATAGATCAGGAAGAGAAGGTGAGAGACAGACAGACAGACAGATAGAATGAGAAAGAGAACAAGAGAGAGCTAGATTTGAATATATAATAAATTTCTGAAACCTCAAATTCCACCCCAGTGACATACCTCCAACAAGCTCATGCCACTTAATACTTCCCAAACAATTTCACCAACTGAGAATCAAACTTTCAAATATATGATTCGATGGAGTTATTCTCATTAAAACCACCATGTTCTACTCCCAAGCCCCATTGCAAAATTCATTTAGTCATTTACAGTTCATGTGGAGTCAGTTGATGCCAGATAAGAAGTAGTTTATTAGAATATTAGAATATATTGATAAAAGTAGTTCAGTCAGAAGCCAAGGAAATCCAGTTTGAATCATTTAACTTGGAGAGGAGTTAAGGTCAGAGGAGCTTATTTGAACCAGCCTGACAGAGATAGGAAAAAGTAAATAAGAGTGACCAGATGTCACTCAACAGAGGAATGTATCTATATTGAAAATGTGGTACTTTACACAATGGAGTACTACTTAGCTATTAAAAAACAATGAATTCATGATATTCTTAGGCAAATGGATGGAACTAGAAAATATCATCCTGAGTGAGGTAACCCAATCACAAAAGAACACATATGATATGCACTCATTGATAAGAGGATATTAGCCCAGAAGCTCAGAATACCCAAGATATAATTCACAGACCACATGAAGCTCAAGAAGGAAAACCAAAGTGTGGATACTTCAGTCCTTCTTAGAAGGGGGAACAAATTACTCATGGGAGAAGATTAAGCGACAAAGTGTGGAGCAAAGAATGAAGAGACTGCTCTACCTGGGGACATCCCATATATAGTTACCAAACCCAGACACTTTTGTGGATGCCAACAAGTGCTGGCTGACAGGATTCTGATATAGCTGTCTCCTGAGAGACTCTGCCTGTGCCTGACAAATACAGAGGTGGATGCTCTCATTCAACCATTGGACTGAGCATAGGGTCCTCAATGGAGGATCTAGAAAAAGGACTGAAGGAGCTAAAGGTGTTTGCAGCCTCATACGAGGAACAATATGAACCAATCAGTACCCCCAGAGCTTCCAGGGACTAAACCACCAGCAAAGATTATACATGGAGGGACCCATGTAGCAAAGGATGACCTTGTCGAACATCAATGGGAGGAAAGGTCTTTGGTCCTGTGAAGATTCAGTGCCTCAGTGTAGGGGAATGCCAGGACAGAGAAGTTGGAGTGGGTAGATTGATGAGCAGGGGGAGGGGGAATGGTTTAGGGGGTTTTCAGAGGGGAAACCAGGAAAGAGGATAACATTTGAAATGTAAATAAAGAAAGAAAATATCTAATAAAAAATTTAAAAATTAAAAAAAAATAGAGTGACCTTATCTAGTAGTAAGCCTTTGAGACAACAATTATACATGGTGAATAAAAGTTACATTTACAGAAGGTAATATTGTAACTCACTCAATTATAGATAATTGTATTTATTTGTTATTGGCAAACCAAGGAACTTTTGACTGTACAAAACCGAATGAGAATTCCCCTCCCAAACTGTTGTGGTCTGTAGATCATTGCACAAACCACTCAGATACCAGTACCAGTCAATCTGGGATAGTTTATTGAACACTAAACCCCAAGACTGATCAATCAAGAGAATATGCCAGACTTGAGAGCTGGCTGCCATAGCCTGCTAGAATTATGTATAGATTTGAAGCCTGAGATCCACAATCATCTATGCCAAGGTATTTCATCAATCAAGATTTAGGGATAGGTGATTTCCTTAGGAACATGTCCTAGTGGTATATTTATTCTACTTCCATTGGGGTATATGTGGCAGGACACTTGTCTTGCCTACCATTCATGTCTTAACTTGCCAATCATGATGTTAATTACTGAGGTACGTGTCTTTTTCTCCCAAGCACAATGTCATTTCCCATGGAAGTGTTGGGAACTTCATCTTCCTCAACCCCTACTTGAAATGGAAGTCTTATTCCAAATAGCTTCTTACAATGGTGCAGGTGTCTCTCTTTTTGAGAGTCCATGCTAGGAACAGCTTATAAAATGAAAAATCTTAAAAGTTCATACACAATTGGAGGAAATGCTGCATTGTGTTTGGTTTCGGTCCAAGCTTATTGTGGCTCCCTATACAAAGCACTTTTAATTGACTTTGGTTGTTATGGGTTTCTAAGAACAACAAATCACCAAAGATAGCAGAGTTTGCTATTGACTAGAGCATGAGAAGGTTTCCTAGTAATAGCACATGAGAATATCTCCTTACACAATTAGCAACATCACAAAATGGGAATATAGAAAGACAAAATTCATGTAGGCACTAACATTTCACCTAGGCCTTAATATTCTATACATTGAAGTGTTTATGACAGTCAAATCCTAGACTCTAGATCTTCTGAAGGCAGGGTTTATATTGGGTCCAAAGAATCATAAGTATGAGAGTGGAATGCACTGTTTAACAAAAATAACCCAGAGCATCAATTATGTAAAATCCACAGGTGAATATCAGTAGGAGGCATAGGGGACTAATTAAAATATTTATCAATGTGGTCAGCCAAGGACACTAATTACATAGCTCTTTATTTTATTTTATTTTATTTTAAAGTTTATTTGACTTTATCTAAGATATCACTGATTTCTTCAGAATGATTAACATGGAAACAGTATTATTTATTTAGCATTATATCACATTGCAATAGTATATCCTAGGCTAAGTTGACTCCAAAAATAAATCTCAAGACATGCTGAGAGGTCTTTTTCTTAGATATTCACTCTACATTTAGTGCCATGACAGGATGGACACTTTATGTTTACTCATGTGATGAGAGCGATATGTCAGTTGGCATTATAGGTGACCATTTACCCTTTATGCCAGGGGGTTTCCTGTGGACTTAGCACCATTTCAGCCTGTTAGGCAGCACAATGGATTATCTTCTGTAACTACATCCAGCTGATATTGTCATCATGCCTAAGAAGACTGAAAGGCTAGTCGAAGGCTGGAAAATGGGGCATTTGTATTTGATTAGACGAATTTGACTAGATGATCCACAGATAAGACTTTGGCTTGACCAGTACACATCAGCTTTTAGCAAGTCAGAGCTCAGCAGCTTGCAGTTTAACAGGTCCACTCCTAGGGTGGAATCTGTCACCAGGTGAAAATCTGCTGAGATACTTATAAATTAGGGACAGAAGTTACAGTTGCTTAGTAATTTGGGAAGGTGACGAATCCCAAGATCAAGAGAAAAGTTCCATTTTCAAGAGCAGGCAGGTGTACTTATTTGGAGTTCCTTTGATCTGTGGCTGATGTGGGAAATATTAAAAATTACACCATCCTGCACTATCACTGGCTACTCTGGGGACCCAGTGACCCTACTGCTTCCATGGCTAGCCCCAAGCAGCAACCAACCATCTCCCAGTTCCCTTGCTAAGGATTCTGCTTACATTCCTAGCCATCAACCCACTGTGGTCGCCAGTCCCAAATCATAGTAACCCAGTAAAATAAAAATTCTAGAGACTCATAATTTATAATTCAGATTTAGATCAGTAAATTCTCACCCCACAAAACAACCAGACAATGAACTCAGAGCCAATTGATAATGATACAAATTGCCCACCTAGACAAGACAAACTGTCCTGTAATTATCCATCCCTTATAAGATATTCATAGCTAGCTACCTGTGGTTATTAAAAGCCATGCAGAATGTGAATCATCTTTCTCTTTCTCCATCTTCCTTCCTTCCCCTCTCTCCAGTCCCTGTCTCTGTCTCTGAAACTCTTAACTCCACCTCCTTTTTCCCTGTCCAATCACAGACTTCTTGTTGTATTAATATTTAAATTAATTGGGGGAAATTCTGAAATATTTCACCCTTTCTGGATTAGGAGTGTTCACTATCCCACATCAAGTTGTGTATCAAAAGCTTGTTTTTTTCCAGCCTCAACACCCTGTGTTGGTCACCCAATGAC
>JADRCD010186326.1:12456-31690 GCA_019843815.1 Montemys delectorum | reverse complement strand
GAAGAAGAAGAAGAAGAAGAAGAAGAAGAAGAAGAAGAAGAAGAAGAGGAGGAGGAGGAGGAGGAGGAGGAGGAGGAGGAGGAGGAGGAGGAGGAAGAGGAGGAAGAGGAGGAGGAGGAGGAGGAAGAAGAGGAGAGGCTGGCCATGAGCACGTGGAGAGAGAAGGGGAGAAGGGAATGGGGAAGAGGGCAGGTACAGGAAGGGAAGAGCAAGAGCAAGAGAGGAGCTAAGAGAGCAAGAGGAAAAGCAGTCTTCTTTGGTGGATTCAGTGCAACAGGTGAACTTGCAGCTGATACTGATCACATGAGTTTTATGTCTGGACTCACTGAAGAAACTGTTCCCTTAAGTTCTCTTCAGATTTCTACATATGTGTAGTGACACATATGTGCCCATTTCTCCCCTCAACCAGTCAATTAATCAATGTGGTAAAATGTTAAATAAAGACTGTGTGGGCTACTAATAGTCAGGCTGACATCTTGTCCCCTTTCCTTCCTATTACCACAGACTGACAGCAAAGCTTATAGGCCAGTGGTAGGTTTGATAGTGGACTCATAGAGACTAATAGGGGCCTTTTCCATGGCAGGATGCCATAGCAGAGGCTATACAGACCATGGCCCTGTGCCATAGCCATATGTTTCTGAGGGTACAAGAGAGCTCCTTGGGACATCTAGAAATGCTTGATGAGTATTTTGGAATTGTTAAAAATGAAAAAGAGAGACTGCTATGGTGGCCAGTTTTAAACAACCTGACACAAACCTGGACACACTTGGAAAGAGGGAGTCTCAATCAAGGAACTGATTTCATCAGATTGGCCCATGGGCATGTCTGTGACGTGTGTGTGTGTGTGTGTGTGTGTGTGTGTGTGTGTGTGTGTGTGTGTATGTTTATTTATTTGTTGTTGTAGGAGGGTCCAGCCCACTGTGGGAGGTACAATCCCTCAGTAGGTAAACTTGGTCTGGGCTATATAAGTAAGCCAGAGGAAGCAAGCTAGTCCTCAGAATTCCTCCATGATCTTCAAATCAGTGTCTACTTCTAGGTTCCCCTTATGTTCATTCCCTGAGTTTACTAGATGATGGATTGTTACTTGTAAGTATAAGATGAATTAAAATCTTTCATTCCTGATACCATTTTGGTTATAGTTTTATCAAATAAGTGGAAAACAAACTAGGACACAGAATTTGGATATGTAGAAGACAGCATAGGCTGGGTATGTGGCTCAGTCACAGAATACTTGCCTGGCACGAGTGAGGCCTGGGTACTAGGCCCATGTGACTTTCTTCTCTGCAGCCTCTAGCAAAGAAGATAGGGAACCAGACTATTCAGGTCACTCAATTAAGACTGATACATTAATAAATCAACACTAATTTATTGTTTTCTATACACCAGCCAGTATTCTGAGCTTTTTAAATTCTAACATTATCCAGAGAAAACTTTAGTTTTTATAATTTGTTGTCTGCTTTACCTATCCATGAAAGATTTCAATGTGATCCAGTAGAACCATTTTATAGGTGATGGTCTGAACCAGTTACTTGGGAGTCTTAAGCTGTTTTGGTAACCTTTGAGTGTAAAGCTTCTGTGAATCACCTTGTTACTTTATTGAAGAGCACTGTTTTGGATATAGCTCAATGAAAAGGGCCACAGTTTATTTAAGAAGGAGCCAGGAAGGTGAGGGTATTGTTAAAAGGATATGATACCAAATTTAGAAAATGGAAGCAAATAAAAAAGGCTGTGTTAGTGAGCTTTCTGTTGCGATATAATAAAGGAGACAACCAGTTTATAAGGGGAAAAGGGTGGTGTGGCTCATGGCTCTGGAGCTCTCAATCTGTCACTGCTTGATCCATTACCTCAGGGACGGAAGGTCACAGTAGGAGTGTGGAGCAGAACAAAGCCCACTTCCCAGAGGCCAGTAAGTAAAATCAGAGGAAGAAAGGACAGGATCCCACAATCCCTTTCTTGGACACATTTCCAGTTGTCTGAAGACCTCCTTGGAGACCCCACTGCTTAAAGTCTCTATTGCCTCTCAGTGGTGGCATGCTGGGGTGCAGCCTTTAACATGTGGACTTTTGAGAAACATGTACAATCCAAACCAAAGAATATCCCAGACACCTAGAAGATGAACTGTCTATTTTCACGGAATTATGGAGTTTGGAATGGGCAGAGTCATGAATAGCATGTGACTCGGGCCTTAAATAAGGTGTATTTCCATGTAGACACTCGCACTAGCCAAAATTGCTGTAGCATCTACTATGTAGTAATCATACTTTAACCACTGGATACTAGTAAGTTGTTTGATCTGAGTAATGGCTCAGTGAGGGTAGGGAAGCTATGAACTCAATTCTACAAGATATAAAATAGAGGCCAACTAGTCTTCCAAGGGTATCTACTCATACGCACAGGGGCCAGGCCCTATATCTAAAGAGTTTGATGTTCAGGTCTATGATGCTCCACACAACTCTGTCTCTATGAATCTAGAAGTAAAAGAACATGGCAACAATAGGTGATAGTTCATCTAGGTCCAACCAATGACTTGTCAGCATTCTTTCTAAAGAGTTTTCTCCTCTTTCACCACTTTAGGGTAAGACATAAGAAACCATTAGATCCTATTCACAGGGTTGCCGCTTAATGGAAACTCAGGGTCTTGCCAAGCACGGTGGTGTAGACCTGTAATCCCAGCACCCAGCGGACCGAGATAGAAGGATCGTAAGTCAAGTGAGCCTGGGCTAGGCAGTGAGACACCATCTCAGAACAAATTAGCACCCACCCAGGTGCTAGTTCACCCTGGGTAAATTACTTATTCAGTTCTTTTCTGTACAGCCTTTTGTGAACCACACAGTACAGTAGCCAGTGGTTGGAAGGTTCGATGTTTGGCTCTTCCAGCAAATATTTTTCTATCTCTCTGGGCCTCAATTTACTTCTTGGTAAGGTGGGAATAATCAATTATCCCTGTCTCAGCAAAAACAAACAAACAAACAAACAAACACACAAATAAATAAAATAAAACAGCTCAGGTCTAGACAATGATTCAGTTAACCCTGAAATAATGCCTGGGACCCATCTCACTGTTCCCAGCTTGTAGAAAGCTTTCACAGTGTTGTTATTTTAATTATGATGTGGATTTTCAGCATCATTGAAGGAAAATGATATTTTATTTAAATGTTTTCAATGATTTTTTAAAATTATGCTTTCTTTTTCTATATGTTGAGTACCTCTTTTACAAGAACAAGAACAACAACAACAACAAAAATCACTTACTTAAGTCCTGGGAGAAAGTAGAGTATTGGTTTTCCTAGAACCCTATATGTCTGTCATATAATTTTGATGAAGGTATTTCCTGTATCTTTTCTTGTTAGAAATAAGTATTTTGGTGTTAAAAATTTACATTGTGAATTGAGATGAAGGGGATGAGGGTGATAAGAAGAATGGTGGAACTCTGGGTAATAACGATTTGGCATCTCTGAGTGTTCAGGTGATCTATGTCTGTTTGCTTGGCAGACCAATCCAGCCAGTCTAAGCCAGTCTAAGCTGTCAACTCTCCTGAATGAATTGGTAAGATTCAACTGTGCTGATGCCGTTCAGAGAAAAGCCAATGTTTAGAAAGCTACATTCCAATTTTTCTTCCCAGTAGGTACTATGGGGCAGAATACTGCCCACCTGGGGCCACTTCCAAGGGATCTTACAGGACGCAGCAAACACTAGGACTCTGCTCAGAAGACAAGTTTGGAGGGCATCTTATGGCTACAAAGCACGCTGTTATGCTGATTTCTCACTTCCAATGCACAGAAAGTTTTTCTCAGGTTTTCAGGGCATCTGCTTAGATTTGTAAAACTCCCATCTGCTAGGCACAGGGACAGATGATATCAGCTTAACATCAGTGGGAGAGTTGGTTCAGATCTTAACAGAGTCCTGAATTTGGAACCCCAGCCCTCCAGAGGCAAAGCAGCAACCTCTAAGCCAACCTGACCATGTGGCGATAGTCTGTCTCAAAAAGCGTGAAAAGGTCTTTTGACTACCGTAGCCACTCAGTCCTGCCAGCGTCCTCTCAGCAGCATGGAACTGAGACTTATTTAGTGAGTGTCCACCCCCAAGTTGTTGGAGGAGGGATATGGCCACAGTGTTTCACTTGGGAGCAGTGCCTGGCAGTAGCAGATTCAGGGAAAACCCCACTGACTCAGTAGTTGACAGACAACAAAATAATGGAGTCACAAAACGAGGCAAATTCTGCACAATGCAGTTGGAGACAATTAGGAAGGCACCTGAAAAAGATACATTTACTAAACACAAAGGCTGCTTTCCCCCTCAGAAATGCACCTCCATCTCTTCCTTTCAGGAACCACTCTGCTTATTTCTTTGACCCCTGTACTTGCTACCAGGCTGTGTGCAGAATATTGAGTGTAAGATAAGAGTTTCTGGTATGGCTGTGCTTAGGAGAGAAATAAGCCATTACCAAGAAATGTGATTCTTAATTTTTATTTATTTATTTATTTATTTATTTACATTTCAAGTGCTATTCCCTTACTCAGTTTCCCCCCTCCCAGAACCCCCCTATCCCCCCCCCCCCCCCCCCCCGCTTCTATGAGGATTTTCCTCCAGCTACCCACCCACTCCCTCCTTGCCCTTGATTCCCCTATACTGGGGCATCTAGGAAGCCTTCATAGGACCAAGGACCTCTCCTCCCATTGATGTCTGACAAGGCTGTCCTGTGCTACATATGCAGCTGGAGCTGTGTGGACTCCTTGGTGGGTAGCTTAGTCCCTGGGAGCTCTGGGGGGGCGGAGGGGTCTGGTTGGTTGATATTGTCATTCTTCCTATGGGCTTGCAAACCTCTTCAGCTCCTTCAGTCCTTTCTCTAACTCCTCCATTGGGGACCCATGCAATGGTTGGCTTGGAGCATCCAATTTATTTGACAGGCTCTGGCAGGGCCTCTCAGGAGACAACTATATCAGGCTCCTTTCAGCATTTCTTAGCATCCACAATAGTGTCTGGGTTTGGTGACTGTGTATGGGATGGATCCCCACATGGGGCAGTCTCTAGATGGCTTTCCTTCAGTCTCTGCTCCACACTTTGTCTCCATATTTGCTCCTGTGAGTATTTTGTTCCCCTTTCTAAGAAGGACCAAAGTACCAATACTTTGGTCTTCCTTCTTCTTGAGCTTCATGTGGTCTGTAAATTGTATCTTGGGTATTTGGAGCTTTTGAGCTAATTCTACTTATCAGTGAGTGCATACCATGTGAGTTCTTTTGTTATTGGGTTACCTCACTCAGGATGATATTTTCTAGGTCCATCCATTTGCCCAAGAATTGTGATTCTTAATTTAATCTAGATTTTTTTTTGCATAAAATGTGGGTGCATGTAAACAACCGTATTCAAATAATCACACTTTGCTAGAATAAAAGTCTACATTTCCATAGTTAGTAGAAGGAGAGATGCACACACACATTGTATCCAAATATTGCTCTTAATGGCCAGATCTTTGGTGGTACACACCTTTAGTCCCAGCACTTCAATCCCAGAGGCAGAGGCGGGCAGATCTCTGAGTTCCAGGCCAGCCTGGTCTACAGAGTGAGTTCCAGGGCAGCCAGGGCTACACAGACAAACCCTGTCTTGAAAAATCCAACAACACCCCCAAAACAAACAAACAAACAAACAAACAAAACCCAAATATTGTTCTTATATATAGTCTTTCTTATAAAAGATAATTTCTCACAGCTTTTTGAGTATTAATAAAGTATTTTCAAAAGGAGCAATTTACAGAAAAGAGAAATCTAGCAATTTCTTCAGTCTTCTCTTGCTTTCTTACCCTCCTCTTCCTCTCTCCCCACTCCCCTTGCCCCTTTCTCCATGTTCCCTTGGCCAGCCTCTACTCCCCATCTCTCTCTTTCTCTGTCTTTCTTTGTCTCTACTACCCCCTCAACTCCCCTCCCCATGGCCTAAACAAACTCTATTCTACACTAAAAAACCAAACAAGCCAATTTCTTCTTTTTTCCCTTTTAGACTTGTTTTATGATTGTGGCTTTGTGGACACATTCACATGTGCAGGTGTTCTATGCCTGTGCGGACGGACACACGTGGGGACTAAAAGTCAGTATCACTTGTCTTCCATACCACCTTCCACATTCTTTATGAGGCTGGGGCTCTCAATGAATCTCAAGGTCACCAATTTGGATGGACTGGCACAGCTGAAACTCTCTCATCCTAGGATCCTCCTGCCCCTGCACCCTAGCTCTGCGATTACAGAAGCATGTTACTATGCATGACTTTTAAACATGGATTCCAGAGATTTGAACTTAGGTCCTCATGCTTATACAAGAGGCATTTTACCCCCTGAGCTGTATCCCCAGCTAAGTGACATTTTACGGTACTTAATTTCTTATAAACTACTCAGGTTCAGAAGCATTCTATCCAGAATGCCATGGAAACAAGACAATAACCAAGACTGGACCAGGACCACACTAAATCTCGGAAATTTTCCCTTTGGTAGAGTCTCACAAACCTATGATGATTACTGGCCATAAAGACCATAAAGGCACAGTGGGCCAAGAACAGGTTAAAGAATATAATCTAGCAAATATGTTAATGGAATCTGGCTAGTTTTTTCCAAATTTAAAATTTATTCATTAATCATTACTTGGGTTTCACTGTGTTCCTTGCCCAAAGTTGATGCATAAGAAATTTAAGGACTAATTAGGACTAGATGTAATCATGAAGATGGTGCCCTAAGATGCTATTATTGGCTTTACAGGAGGAGGAAGCATGGCTTGAGCTACCACTGCACCTGCTCTGCCTCATCCTTCGATGGCCTCCATCGTTTCCTGATGCAGGGAAAGCCCCTCCCCAGACAGCAGCACCAGGGTTTCGGACTTCCAGGATGCCAGAAGTATGAGGTACACATATTTCTTTTTCTTACAAGTTACCCAGCCACAGGTTTTTTTGTTTACTTGTTTGTTTGTTTGTTTTTGGTTATAGTTACAGAAAGCTCAGCAAGCCAGTGATTTGTTTTTCATTACTGCTCATGAACACCTAGATATTTTGAACAGAGCCGGGTATCATGGTAGCTTTCTTCTGGCATCGAAAACAGTAAACAAAGAATTTTCGAGTCAGTAGAGAATAATGAAGCTGGATAAGTGCCAAGGAATGAAGGCAGTATTGCTTCAAAAGTAGGGAGGGGTGGGATTGGAGACAGGTACAGTTTAGATCTGGAGTGGTCCCCGGATGCCCTGGGTTGAACTGCTCAGTCCCCAACTTGAAGCTGTTAGGAGGAAGCATTTTAAATCATTTGTGTTTGCCATCAAAGGCGAGTGGGGGGCCCTGAGGTGCCATGCTCTCTCCCTTTCCTTCTTTGAAGTAAACAGCTTCCTTAGCTATATGTGCCTACTGGCCTGTGTCATCATAGGCCCAAAGAGACTGAGCCAGCTGATCGAGGAACCCCTGTAACTTGAACGGCCACAAACCTTTGCTCTTTTGAAGTTGATATATTCTAGGTATCCATTACAGCAATGAGAGGTGATCTAACACAAGGAAGTTGGAGGTAACACTGAGGATGCGCTGGGTACCTCAGTAGAAAGGTACAACTGCCAGAAGCAGTAAATTCAAAGTAGAAGGAAGAACAGCACACACATATCTTGGAGACACATGGGTTTGGGAAATATGCAGAGCCCCCAAGGAAGCTATTGAGACTAGCTTTGGGGAATGAGAGATCAGTAGTAGAACTTTAGTCAAAAAGGGCAAACATAGACCAGACTATTGTGATCTTGGAAACCTATGGACCAGTAATTAATTATGAGCCTCAGTAATGACATATTTACTGGAGCCTAACTCTGGAGTTTTAACACATTTGTTAAAGTCAAGATAAATTTAAGTGGAAATAAATACTTAAGACCATAGGAACCAGTACGCTAATGGCTCTTGAAGACATGACTGGCTCTCTCTCTCCAGAGAGGAGTTAGCTCATTTTATCAGAGCAGTCATCCTTTCTGATTGGAGTCCAGACTAAGCTGGCAGTCAGGGTCAGAATTATTCACCCTTGTGAGCTATACTGTTCCAGCACCTGGACTGTGGGCTTGGCATCTCACAGGGACTGTAGCACACCTTCTGAGGTTCTGATGACCCAGGTGAAGACTGGCCTCTTCGGACTATGGGGCTCCTCCTTTTCCTAAAGTGGAGGGAGCTACTTCTCCAGTAAGAGAGGTGCAACACCCAGCACCCCCAAGGTTAACAAGTGTGAACAGTGATAGTGTCAGCCAGAACCCCCACAGAACACTTGGTGAACACTAATAGTGTCAGCTGGCACCCATGAGGTTAACAGGGGTGAACACTGATAACATCAGCAGGTGGCTTCAGACAGCTGAGTCTGGCTTCTGTGAGTGGAGGAAACAGGGCTGTCCCCGGGGCCTCTTTCAGGGAATGCCAGGAAATCCTGTTTAACTTGACTAGGTCCCCGTTTGCTCCCTCCTCATTTTATCAGGCAGAAACTGCATGGGGCGTTTATTTGTTTCTCACCAGCTGGGGCTTTGGACAAGTGACTGCTTTTCTTAAGACTCATCTGAAAATTTGTACTTCCCTCCCTGGAAGACTAAATTTGCCAACCTTTGAGGTTAGCAAGAATTTCTCTGTACCTTTATGTTACCGTGCATCTAGAAGGTCCTAAGTTGGTGGCCTTGACTTTTATCATCCTCATGAATAGTAATTCAAGACTTTTAATTTCAGCCATCTGCGTGATATAACCTTAGTCACACCAGGGTTCAGATAGAGCAGCAGAAAAATCTCACTAACAAGCATGCAAGAGGTTGGGCAACTGTTATGTCATCCTAAAGCTACCGTGGCTCTCAGGGCTTTGTTGATCCGTTGCATTTGCCTTCCCCAAAGTCTCAACTTCACTGCTACTCAGAATCTGTCAAAACACATGACTCTCCACCCACTAGCCCTAGGTGGGAATTGTCACCCACCTTAAAATGAAATTTAAGTCCTGTACATGGCCTACGCAGTGACTAGACAGGACCATTGGCTGAGGCAGGAAGTCAGGTCAGTAAAGCAAGGACTGTGCGGATGACCTGTGGCTAGTGTGCTGGCCAGTGTAGAGCCCTGTGAGCTCTTCAGAATGTGACTGTCACTAGGGGAAAGTGAGATGGCCCAGGCTCAGACCCTATGTGATCACTAGTCTTTCATGGCCAGGGGGCACAGAGGCCTTTCTCGCTCAGCCTAGATCTGCACAGGTTAAAGAGCTATGTCAGCTATGAGTAGACAGGCTGTAAGTAGTACCCAGCTTGTCCTGCTAGTGAAAAACAAGCATGGCAACACCATGGTCAAATGTTTGAATTTCCCAGCATTCTTAAAACATACATAGGCCACTGTCTTGCTTTATATTTTATTAATTTGAAAACCACACACACACATACACACACATACATACACACATACACACACATACACACATATACACACACATACTCATACACATACACCTGTTTAATATCTATAAATGGGATTTTTCTGTTCTTCAGGATCTATCAGGATGATCTAAGAAACTTGCAAGACCAAAAATAATGACTCAAGAAGTCCACACAGGACTATCCTTAGACAAGAAACAAAAATGGAAAATATATGAAATCCTCTGCTCGTTTCTGTTTTTGTTAGCTATTCAAAAAATACATTTGGGCCGCAGAGACAGCTCAGTGATTAAAAGCGCCTTCTGCTCCTCCAGAGGACCTGGGTTTGAATCCCAGCACCTCTGTGGCTGACCTGCTGGCTCACAAGTGTCTGTAACTCCAGTCCCAGGGTATCTGCGCAGTCTTCTGGGCTACTTGAGCCGCAGGTCACTTACAGACACACATGCCAACAAAACACCCGTAAAACAGCTCTCAAAAGGAATATATCAGAGCAGACGATTAGAAAGCCAAGATCCTGTGCCTCACTTGCTCGGCTCTCGTGTCTTTCCAAGCACTTTCTTCTTATGAACAACTCAAATGTGTTTCTTCTGACTGGGGCTGTTGTTTTCTTTCTTTTCCAACTGTTGGGCTCAAACCCAGGGTGTGGTATAGCCAGGCAAGGCCTCTGTCCCTGAGCCACGTTCCCTGCCCATGACTGATGGGAGTTGTTCTCAGCATGAATTTTAGCTAGACTTCCCTGGAAGTGGCTTTGGCAGCCACAGGAGATGCCTTTCTGGGACCAGGACATACGCCCATTGTGGGAAGAGGGGCAGCGGACTTCCTGATGAGCTTTAGTTAAGGCAAGAGAAGGAGTGATATTTTTTCATTAGATATTCTATCGTAGTAAAAAGGCATTGTTAATGTTTTAAAAGTGATTTCCTCAAAGATCTAGACAATTCTTTGAAGATATAGAGAAATGATTTTCCAAAAATCATGTTTTAGTTTTCTTTTTCTGAAAATAATAGTAATAGGTGAAAATAATAGTAGTAGGTGAAAAGCTTTGAGTTTTGGGTTTTTATAAATTTCTGTTAATGTACTACCGACAAAACTAGCAGCACTTGGGAACCCCTACCCATCCCGTACATACCCAAGAAACTCACTAAATTCACTGATGTCCACCAACTGCCTTTTAGTTTCACTTAGTGCTGGAAAGAGGAAACGGGTATATTTACATTTCCAGCACTGCCTTTGACCTTGTCCTGTCACGTGACTTTTTCCTGCTTCTTAATAACATGTGAGCCTGACTTTCTGAATTCTGCTTCCTTCCGTTATAGAAAGTGCATGATGGCTCAAACCTTCAAACCCACTGAGCCAGGTAGGATGGGAGACCCCTGAAACCTTTTCACTTAGCAGCTGTGGTAGAAGGGCCAGGGATAACCACCCCACCCTTTCAATCTGAAGTCTAACTTCATCTCATCCCCTCTTCTTCTACATATGGGTATGACTCTGGGATTTATGAGGACTGGCGCCGGGCTTGGAACATCTTTTCCCCTATTGCATCTACTCTTTTCTGTGGGTTTGGGGCAGAAAGGAAGGATTGGGCACAACATTTTCTCTGACTGAATGTCTTTAGTTCTTTTTTTTAAAAATTAATTTATTTTATTTATATGAATATTTGTCGATAATCTTCAGACACACCAGAAAAGGGCATCAGATCCCATTTACAGGTGGTTGTGAGCCACCACGTGGTTGCTGGAAATTGAACTCAGGACCTCTGAGAAGAATAGTCAGTGCTCTTAACCACTGAGCCATCTCTCCAGCCCATGTCGTTAGTTCTTATGTGAACATAGATTAGCTCTTAGCCCCTACTTTGTGACAGGTGTCAAAATGTGGCCCGTGGAAACTAACTTAATGTTTTATCTGTTAACGTAAATACCATAGAGTTTCCAGAGGCTGTGGTTTGAATTGTATCCTAAAGTTCGTGCTTGGACCTTAAGCCACAGATCAGTATACTGACTGTATTTGCCAATGGTGACATGGGAAGCGCTTGAGATGTAGTTATGAGGATGGGGCCTCCATGAGAGCACCGGTGTCAGTATCAGGCAACGAAGAGAGACTACCATTCTCTTGTCACGTAACATTATAGGCAGCAAGAAAGGCCTCAGTACATGGAGCCCTTTGGTCACAGACTCCCAGGGATGGAAACAGATTTTTTTCTTCTCTTTATAAATTTTTCTGTCAGGAGCACAAATGGGCTAAATACCTGAAGAGTGTGGTCAGACACCTGATTACCCTCCCCCACTAAACACAGCTTACACTGTGGTCAGTAGTCTCTCATACTCATAGATGAATACATGCATCCTCTCACTTCAGAGCCCTATCTATTGGCAGAGAACTCTCCAAAAGGCACTCTCCTGCCTCTGGGTCATGCAGGAACCTCTCCAACCTTGGCAGCCCATGCAGTGGAAGCCAATTCTGTAGAGTTCTGCTATCTTTCTCCTATTTCCTTTTCCCTGGGCTGAACACAAGACCAAAGGTAGGGCTGCTCCCTAAGGGAACTTTCCGCTGGAAAACGAGATACTAGTCTCCTCCATTTGTCGTCTCTTCAATAGCACCTTCATGTCCACAAAGAAGAGTGCCCCATTGCGGTGAGCACAGCATTCATGTAGCAGCCCCCAATGCTCAGAAAAGCCCCTTGTCTTTTCCTCCGCATCCTGGGTACAGTGTTGGTTCTTGTAGCAGGATCTGTTCCTTTGACATCCCTGAGAGAAGGCCTGCTTCCAATTGTTGGGGATTATGTCCATTATGGGGCTAGACAGAGCCTCTTTGTTCTCAGACTTAGTCCCTAGTTGCTGATTCAAGGAAACAGGAAACAGGCCCATTTGATATCCTTTTATTCTGCTACCCAGTGTCTCCTGAAACTCATCTCTATTAAGCCATAAGCCTTTCCAGACTGATCATTCATCCAGTCATTCAATAGATATTAAGTGATCCCTCTACCTAGGGACTAATTCAAGTACTGGGAATGTAGCAGCAGCTAGGATAGATAGAAGCTCCCTCTCCCAGACAGCTTGTGCTATCTTTAGAAGGTGAACACTTTAAATAGGTATGCTAGCAAGATATTACATTAGGGTATGCTTAAGAGTCCCACTCTGAGTGTGTGTGTGTGTGTGTAGGTGTGTAGGTGTGTAGGTGTGTAGGTGTGTAGGTGTGTGTGTGTGTGGGGGGGTTGGCTCAAGATTGGTAGTTTGAGAAGTCTTATTTGTAGGATGATCACTGACCTAGCTCTGAATGATGCCTTGGTAGAAAAGAGGCGGGAGCCCACATGGCTTTTTGAAGAAAGCAAAAGGTAAATAAGTGGATGGGTTTCCTATTTGCCATATAAGCCAGTAAAACTTCCAAGATATTTTGCTGCGTCCTCTTGCTCTCATGAGTCTGCTTCCGTTTATTCTGTTGTGAGTCAACCCTGTGTCTGTTAGGCTATGACAGCTACTTACTCAGGATTAGGTCTTTTAGACAAGAGGGAGCATTTTTACTAATACATTTGTGTCATGTGCTGGGATATGTCCTTATCAGAAGGCTCCCATAGCTCAGGCCAAATTACTACTATGTCAAATCAGTCACTAACAATGAGAGACCAGACCCAGAAGGCTTCTGATGCCAGGTACTTCTTAATGAGGTTCATGTAAATTTGTTCATTATACTTAAAACATCACATAAATAAAAATGTGTTATTTTGAGGCTTACTAGAATAAAGTACAGATAATGAACAGAAGTAAAGTAACATTCAAGAAAACTCTAGGGTACTATTCACATTACTTTGAAATCGGGGAAATCTCACTGGAAGATTACTTATTTTTTGTTAAACAAAATTGCTTTCATAACATTAATGCCTGAAATAACATTTTTCTTTGTGGCACAGCATTTCAGATCTGCGCAATATCTTTGAGATCGTTTATAACAAAACTCTCATTTTACAGAGATAATGGGTATCAAAAAGGCAAGGCAACATTCTCCGTCATGCAACACTCAAGATTGTCAGAGGTGACCTTGAGTCTCAATCTCTTTATTCTCAACCCTCGTTTTGCCAAGTTGATATGGAGCCTCTACGTTAAGAACTGTTCTTTGCTGTACATTGTGTTACCTTACTATTAGATTAGTGATGTCGTAAGCTAGCACCAAGATGGCTTCCAATAACACTTGCCTCCTGATATTTTAGTCTTACATTGTTGGTCTGTGCTATGGCTTGACTGTGAAATGTCTTCCACAGTTTTATGCTTTGAATCCTTGGTCACCAGTTGATGGTCCTATTTTGGAAAGTTCTGGAAGCTTTAGAAGGTGGGCCTAGCTGTAAGAAGTAAGCTACTAGAGATAGGTTTTTAGGGGTATATGTTCTCTGCCTCCTTCCAATCTGTCTTTGCTTCCTGTCCTCAGCTATACGAATACCCCCCACCATGCTTCTGCTACCATGATGGTCTGCTGCATCGTACCCCACTCCACCCCCATAGTGACAGACTGATCTCCTGGATCTGTGTGGCAAAATGAATCTTTCTTCTCTTGAGATTTTTTTGGTCCAGTATTTTGTCACTGCACTCGGAAAGTAATACAGTCTTCATGAATATGATGGTATATTACTTCCAAGGCAAGATATGAATAACTGTGGCTACTATATTGGTCTTTTTTCCTTGGACAATGCTTTCTGAGCAGAGCCAGCTGCCAAGTTGTGCGAATGCTTAAATAGCCTATGGAAAAGCCTCAGGAAATGTCATATTTAACCAAGGACCAACAAGAAACTCAGGCTTGCTAACACTCATGCGTAAACTTGGAAACAGATTCTGCACTGTCTTGTAACCACAGTTCTAGCCAATAGAAAATCTCACAAGAGACCTTGCCCAGACCACTCAGTTAAGTTCTTTTGAAGAAGGCTAGTCCCAGGGAATTGATGAGATAAAAAGCATTTATTATTTAAAATGCTATTTTGGTGGTAATCTTTTTTTTTTGTTTTTTTTTTGTTTTTGTTTTTTCAAAACAGGGTTTCTCTATATAGCTCTAGCTGTCCTGGAACTCACTCTGTAGACCAGGCTGGCTTTGAACTCAGGAATCCACCTGCCTCTGCCTCCCAGGTGCTGGGATTAAAGGCGTGCTCCGCCAGTACCCAGAGGTGGTAATCATTTACATAGGAAAACTAGTACAAGCACCAATCATCCTTCCCCTCCAAACAATGGTCAATACTATATAACAGACAGAATCACTCATGGTAATTCCTCAAACATGGGGGGAATAGATCCATGCCTTGTCTTCTCAAGAGCCTGGTTAAGCACAGCCTGTGCCACAGAGATGAAGAGGGCAGAAGGCGGATCTGCCAGATGCTTACAGTGTCTGTCTGTGGCCTGCTCTAGGCGTTATGTCTAGGTGTCAAGCTTCTGTTGGGAGAACCAGGATCAAAGGCTGGCAGCAGTTCGATGTCCCCACAGGTAGTTTTCAGGCATGAACAAACACTTGCTTTGTTCTTTTTCTATGCTTTTGGAAAACTAGAAATTACTGGGGACTGCTCTTCCCATCTTGTTACAAGTTTGTTCTGGATTTGGTAGAAAAGACTACTAGAGATGTCAATGAATCTAAATTTAATATTTTCTTAAGCCAGTTCTGGGTTATGTGTGCTCTGGAATGTTTGAGCGGTGTGTTGAGTGTCTTAAAGAAATCCCAGCCCTGGAGAAACCTTCTCACTTGATGATTGCTTCTTTCCTTTTTCCCTGCTTAGTTTGAGCTGAGCAGACTGACAAAGGTCTGCCTAAAGTTACTGCACAGGTAAGTGATGTTCCCACTCTTTCTCCCTTTCTCCATCACACTCCACATAGTACCAGAGCAGGGATCCATTCTTCACTCTTTGTGCTTCTCTGGGCATCTTTTGCCACAGCTTGAGTCTCTGAGAGGAGGAATCTTGAAGGCTTGGAACAGTGGGGGCTCAACAAATATTATCCAATCATGCCAGTGCCTGAGGATGGCATGGAGAGAAGGTGTTGCACAATGGGAGCCATGTCAGCCTCACCTGGACATGAACTTTCTGCTCCTTACCATGGCATGCCTTCTTATGACCTGTCCCTGGAGGGAAACTTAAGACAAAATTCCATGTTTCACTGTTACAGTCAAGACTGTTGAGAATAGGAGTCAGAAAAGCCTTTTTGTATCTGTAAAGTATTTGAGGAGCTGGAGGGCCCAGCCTACGCAGCAGAGGTGACGGTCAGGGCAGATCTCCTAGGTATGATTGACGGTGAGATTAGAGAGGGGGATGGGAGCTGTCTTACTCCTCTGTGTCTTTTCCTCTTACCAGGCCTGAATTCACTGTTACAATAAATGTCCATATTAGAATTATGTTCTTCTGAAATGCAAACATTCTTGGAAGTCTTAATTTGCTCGCTATGGGTTTTTGTTTTGTTTTGTTTTTGTTTTTGTTTTGTTTTGTTTTTGTTTTTTGTTTTTTTAACTACTTTGTGCTGTAGGAATTTGCCAGGATATATCTCCTTGGGGCTCCTAGATAATAAGAGTTTTATGGAACACAGTGGGGTATGACCTAACTACATTTAGACCAGGACTATTCTCATGACAACAGCTATTTCTTTGAGAGGCAAAAAACACTCACTCACTGCTGATTAAGATTCCAGGTGGGGCAGTTTGCTCTTAGAAATGTTTACCAATAGGCAGCTAAAAGTGAAGCACTCTCGGACAACATGAATAGAATAGCTAAAGTTTTAATCAAGAATTTGTAGGCTGGGGAGGGGGCTGATAATTAGGGCTATTAAATTCAAACTCCTTGGGGACATCACGTTAATATTTCAATTTTAGCCAGAGCAAAGACAGGAAGTGCAAAAGTTGACTTCTAGAAAGACACATTTCTTCCCACTCCACATTCTTTCAGAATCCTTGCAAACCCAGAACTGTGGCGCCTTGCTGAGACTCTCTGCAAAGGGAGGCAGCACTGCTAGCTCCTGAGCCCTGGGACTCCACTCTCAGCTTCCCTAAGGACTTGTGGCATTTGTTCGAAAGGTTGGGGAGGAAAACTCGTTTGTAGAGGTTCTTCAGAGACTTGGGGCCAAAACAGACCAGGAAGCCTTGTTTCTGCGTTCTTAACGGAAACAGAACACTTAAGTGAAAAGCAAGAGGACGTTTTCACCAACTGAGAATTAGTGAAGAAAAGAATCCCATTTCAAGAGTTTCAAACACTTAGGATTAGGGGATGGCTCAGCCAGCAAAGAGCTTGATTTGCAAGCATGAAGACTGGACCCATTAAAAAATTTTGGATGTCATAGGATACTCTAGCAACTCCAGGTGCTGGGAGGCACAGGCAGGTGGACTACATTTAGTGGAGTTCAGCAGTGATAGAGCCTGTCTCAAAGTGCAGGTAGGTGGCACCTGAGGAGCAGCCCCTAAAGTTTACCTATGGTGTTCGCATACCCTTGAACACATGCGCATACACACTCTCACATACATGCATACACACAACTTCATTTGAAACACTTTAGAGTACATTTCATTTGTAACACATGTCCACTGAAAACTACAAAAGCCGCAGAGGGCTTGCAATTTTACAGGGCTAAATAAACAAGCTCCCAGGGTAGGAAAGTCAGTATCTGTAGGAAACCAGCTTTCCCCGCGGGGCTGCGTGCCTGTCAGCATCCCACAAGGTGTAGACAAGGATGTTGGTTAAACGGAGAAGACGTACAAGATCAAGACAACTCTGACCAACAAGGCTGGAGGACTGACTTATTATAAATCAATAGTTACGCAGAGCTTTAGTTACACAGTTAGCACAGAGTGGAATTAGCAGAAAGGCAAACAAGTAGATCATGGAATGGGATAGTCTAGAAATAGATCCTATGTTGAACTTTATCGAAAGAGTAAAAGAAACTGGGAAAGGGCAGCGTTTTTTTTTTTTTGTTTTTTTTTTTAACAAATGCTTCAGTACCAAAGGGATATACATATGTAAAAAGGAAAACAGCAACAAATAAGCTCTAGTCTTTACTTCGTATCAGATTTCAAAACAACATACAACCCTATTTGCATCATAGGCCTAAATGCAAAATTCAAATTTATATAGCTTTCAGAAGAAAACAGTAGGAGACCTTCATGACCTTGGGTCAGGCAAAGATTTCTTTCTCAAACATGATGGGGGAAATCAGAATCTATACAAGAGCAAATTGACAAAGTTGTCTATATTCAAACAAAAAATGTTGGGTCCCAAGATATGTCTCAGTAGTTAGGAGCACACACTACTCTTTTATAGGACACAAGTTCTATTTCCAGCACCCATGTCAATCAGCTGCCCACAACCTGTAACTCCAGCTCCAGGCTTTCTGATCTTTCCAACTGCCTTGGGCACCTGTACTCACACACATATACCACTGGTCCCTGACACATATAATTAAAAACAAAATAAATGTTTCAAATATTCTACTCTCCAAAAGACATTTTTAAGAAAGCAAAAAGAGTATAGACACAGTTTTGCACACCTGTCATTCCAGTCTTGGGGTTGGGGGGCTAAGGCAGGAGGACTGGGATTTCAAAGTCATCGTCAATGAGATAGTGAATTTGGGGCCAGCCTGGGCTATAGAAGACCTTGTATAAAAAAAAAAATAAACAACAACAAACAATAAAAAGGAAGAAAGAAGGAAAAATAGAGAGGGATTGAGAGGGAAAGGGAGGAGTTGAGAGGAAGAGGAAGAGAGAGAGAGAGAGAGAGAGAGAGAGAGAGAGAGAGAGAAGTTAGCCCGAGATCAAAGCAAGAATTTTTGTAAATTTTGCTGATAAAATTATATTCAGAATAAATAAAATGTTCTCAAAAATTCAACAGTAAGAAAACCAACATCCCAGCTTTTTAAAAAGTATGCAACTATTTATATGGATGCAAAAGAGAAACAAGCATGGAGAATTAAAATACAAAACCTTGAACGTAATTGTTAGGTGTCCAAAGAGAACACCACAATAAGAGCATAACCTAGGGTAGCTGAGTTTAAAGGGACAGCAAGGAGGCCGAGTGCACTGGGCTGTCTTGTTCTTACGGACTGAAAAGCTCTGTGAGCACTTTGGACAACACTTCAGTGGTTTCTTAAAAGTTTAAACATACTCCTACCATCTGACACAGCAACTGCAACACTAGGAAAGACAGCATAATTTAGAATGTTCTTGGGATTTGTTTTAACCAGGAATGAAAGCCATGTAGATTCGGACTGCCTGCCACAAAGGAAGAAGTTTATTCATGGTTTCCTAGGAACAGGAGGTACACTATGCCATGCAGTCAACATGGAGACGTTGGGGTCCACATGGAGAAGCATCAGGGGCCATCAGGTAGCAAAGAGATAGAGGGGATAGTGTGACCAAGTGGTTTATGGGAAGGATGAAAAAGTTACACAGGTATAGGGATGGCTAGTTTGGGCTGAATAATTGTAGCTCGCTCTCTAAAGTAGGAACTTGGCCCTGGATGCCTAGTATCTAGACCTGACCTAATTCAAGTAAGCAGATAAGGGGCAAAGCGTAAGAACTAGATAAAATAAGCATTGGGAGGAACGAGCTCTGGACTGTTAGCATCCATTAGATAACTCTGCTTGCAGAAGCGTCTTTTGCTATGCCTGAGTATTGGCTAGCTTTGAGAGAAGCATCCTCTGCTGGATGATAAAGCCTGCGTCAAAGCAGCAGGCTCACATGGTTAGTATGGAAATCCTATTCCATAGGAAACAGCGTGGGAGTCCTCAGGCTGTTTTTATTTGTAATAGACTATTGAAAACAACCCAAATATAAACCAACAGTCAAACAGGTGACACAGAATGTGGTACAGTTTTCCTTTATCTGTGGGGTATTGGTTCCCAGATCTCAGCTGG
>JADRCD010186319.1:0-14854 GCA_019843815.1 Montemys delectorum | reverse complement strand
CATAAATCTATGAAATGCTTTGCGGCCAGCCAGTCCAAGTCCTTGGACTTAGCTTGGGTTCAAATCCGGACCTTGCTATTTTCTACCCACATAACCTTGGGCAAGCTGACAGTCTTTCTAAGCCTAAGGGAAAGATAACAAGTACAAAACCCTTTGTCCAGAGCATGGTATGCACGAAGCACATAATAAAGGAGATTTTCAGAATACCATGTTGCATATAGTAGATGTCATCATTCCCCATGGAGAAATGAAGACTGGGTATATAAATGTATGGCCCCATTGGTTGAATCCATGGCTCAGTGGGATCACGTCCACAGAACCCCATCCAGCCTTCAGCCACCTTCCCTTATAGCATACACATGAATGGAAGTTTCTAGAGAAAATGGCCATTGCAACTAAAATTAGTATGGTGTTATTTAAAAATTACAGCTATGGGGACTGGAGAATGGCTCAGAGGTTAAGAGCATTTGCTGTTCAAAAGAGGACCAGGGTTCAGTTCCTAGAACCCATGTGTTGGAGGTAACCATCTGTATGTCCAGTTCCTAGGGATCCAGTGCCATTTTCTCCATGAGTACCCGGCACACACATGGAACACACACATATACACACACAGAGAGAGACAAGACATTCATGCACATAAAAATGTTAAGAATAAACTGCAGCTGGAAGGACAATAAGAAGGCTTGGTGTATAAATATCAAGTCTGACAACCTTTGTTCAGTCTCTAAGACCTACACAGTAGAAGGACAGAACAAACTTCTGCAAGCGGTCCTCTGACTATCAGTCAGGCACCGGGGCATGAACACACCCACACTGAATACATGAGTTCATAACATTTAAAATTCTTGTTGCTAAAGAGGGTCAGCATTAGATATTAGGATAACCATCTTAGTACAAAGAGTAATAGAAAAAGAGAGGGTATTTAGGGGGAGTGAGGGGGACCACTCTTTTTCAGGATATAGAGGCTTCTATAGGTGTC
The DNA here is from genome assembly GCA_019843815.1 of Montemys delectorum. NCBI lineage: Eukaryota > Metazoa > Chordata > Mammalia > Rodentia > Muridae > Montemys > Montemys delectorum. Next base: position 13,875 of record JADRCD010186319.1, on the reverse strand, counting down.
TATGGCACTGTCTTTGGAGACCTATGCCAGCAGTGGATAACATCTCACCAGGGCCTGGCTGGCCTCTCTAGCCTGGCATGGGAGCTCCTGAAAGTGAAAGCGTACAACAGGCTGGGACTCCCTGTTGCCCAGCTCTGAGACAGATGCATAGCCATCATGCAGTGACTATTTATATAAGTTTCCTGAAGAATACTGAGGCATCTGTGTACTATATCCAGAGACTAACCCAAGGCCAGGCACATGTGGGTATTGACTAAGGATACATTGATTGATTGATTGATTGATTGATGATTGATTGAGTGAGTAAGCGAGTGAACAAGGGTTTGTGGTATCAAATAGGGTCTCTGCTTTTCAATTTTACTCTCAAAGGAGGCCATCATTTCTGGTAGAACATCAAGGATCACAGATGTTTACAAGGAAGAACTGGTCCACCCTGGATTACTGGGACTCCATCTTGGGACTCTGCCTGGGTGGCTCTATGAAACCAAAATGTGTCAGTGACCTGGAGAGTGGGAGAGGAAAAAGCTAAGCAAACTGGTTCCCTTCTGCCTGGCAGTCCACTCTTCCCAGTTCTAGATCATTGGGGGCTCATCCTTCTGTTTGTTGCCAGCCTTTTGGCCCACTGCTGGGTCCTGGGTCTCCTTCTGTTCACAGCCACATGCTTGGTCACTGGAAAAGTAGAGGCCATATGCTGGCTCCTGGTACTGAGACCAAGGCTTGGGTTTACAGCCTACCTTGACGGATGCTTTTGCACTTGCCAATCTGGAGGAAGGATTGGTGCAGCCAGTTCCTCTCACCCCTGCTGTCTCCTGGGGATAGGAGATCTAGGAACCCCAGACACTGCTAAGCAGAAGTCCCTATTTGAAGGCTGGGGGCTCAAGTGTAGCACCACACTGTCTGAGTTCCTGTTTTGAATTCACACAAGTTGCTATCCTCACAGGGGATCGGCTGGAGGACAAGAGACCCATCCACCTCTCCACCTCCTTCAACCTCACCTTGGGCCTCTTTACAGAATGTGTTACTAACTCTTGACCTTAGAGAGGATTTTGCTGGAATGGTGTCTTAGTCAGGGTTTCTATTCCTGCACAAACATCATGACCAAGAAGCAAGTTGGGGAGGAAAGGGTTTATTCAGCTTACATCCACATGGCTGTTTATCACCAGAGGAAGTCAGGACTGGAACTCAAGCAGGTCAGGAAACAGGAGCTGATGCAGAGGCCATGGAGAGATGTTCCTTGCTGGCTTGCTTGCTTCTCCTGGCTTGCTCAGCCTGCTCTCTTATAGAACCCAAGACTTCCAGCCCAGGGATAGCACTACTCCTTTGATCACTAATTGAGAAAATGCCCCACAGCTGGATCTCATGGAGGCATTTCCCCAACTGAAGCTCACTTCTCTGTGATAACTCCAGCCTGTGTCAAGTTGACACACAAAACTAGCCAGTACAAATGGATTTGCCTGTCAGAGCTCTCCTCTGAGGATCTGGGAGTGACAGAGCCAAAGCTGCATCTCATGTTGCAGCACATGGATTTTAGTGGTGACTTTGGCTCCACAGGGTTGCATAGTTCTCCTGTGCCTTCATCTTGACCCTGCTGTAGGCCTGTGAGAGCCTTGTGAGGAGAGGAAGGGCCTATTGCCCTACCTTACTCCCAGCTCTCTGCCTAGAGCCTGGCCCAGGGTAAGTCTGAGGGCTGAAGGATCCCTGGGAAAGGAAATGAAGTTGACCTTTGACTCTCAGGAGTTCTACAACAGAGGGAATCCCTCTTTTTTAGTTAGTTTTCTGGATGTTCCTGACCTGGTCATATCTGCTGGCTGCGTCCCCACTACACAGAACTACCCCGTTTCCCTTCTTTCCCCATCTGGTAGACCCGCCGTACCCTCACTGTATTCTGACTCTCCACAGAACTGGAGGTCTTGTCCTCCCACCCTGGATCAAGCCTCTGGGGTGAATCCACTTGTGCATCCCCTCTCCATGTTAACCAGAGGGACCCTTTGTCTTAAAATCCTTCAGAACTGGTGCCGTCCTTTAGTTCAATTGCAGTATTGACCAAGTATCTACTGTGGGACCTAACTTCTAGGTACATGCACAAGGTCTTATATAAGCTGATTCTGCCCCTAGCCACCCAGCCCTCTCTAGGCACAAGGGTGACTTTCAGGTCCCTGAGAGTACAAAGCATGTACACCCCTTCCTATGATATCAGCCCCACCCCCCTCTGATCCATAGACCCCCTCAGACTCACCTGCTTATTCAAACACAACCCTGGTGATCCTTTCCCCTGCTTGCCTCCACATGGACCATGTAGCATCTCCCACAACCCACTTGACACTTGTCCTTTGTATTTTGTGCTTGTGACACAGAGGCCTTGTCTCCCTCGGCGCTCCCTTCCGTACAGGACCATATCACATTCCTTACAGCGCCAAGATCACTGTGTGCTGTGGACTGAATGCTTGGGTCTTCCCAGATAGAAACAATTACTACCTTCAAGGTAAGTGCATGAAGAGGCATCCTTGAAGGGATTGCTGGGACCCTGTTTCCCTCTAGCCCATCTCTGTCTCCCTGCCCCCTGAGGTGAGCAGTTCCTTCACCAGCTGCTCCCACGTGGCATTCAGCTCACGTGCCCAGAGCTGAGACCTCTGACAGCATGAGCCAAAATAAACCTGTCCCCTCTACAAGTTGTTTGTCTCGGCACTTTGTCACCATGAAGTATTTGGTCCTCCTTTTCAAGAGGATGTGGGGGTCTCTGTTCCTTTATCCTTTTCTTCACCTTTGATCATGGGGTGGGAGCTTTGCTTCCATCCATGCCTTCCAGAACAGTCTACCTTGAGCCATAATTATTCTCAGGGCACTTTCTTTCCTGAGGAACCTGCTCTATGTTAAAAAACTCTACCTGAGCTCTTCAGCCAGAGAGCCCAGGACCCACTGACCTGGACTGAAACCTCCCAAAGTGGGAGTCAAATTAAACCCATTTTAAAGTCACGATTGTTACCTCAGGTGTTTGCTACAATGATAGGAAGCTGCTAAATGCAGACCGGCTGAACAATGATGATAACTTCACTTAGTAAGCACCTACTGTTTACCAAGCCCGTGGTAAGCTCTTAACTTTTATTACCACGCTCATTAAGTCCTCATCCAACAACATGGTGGGCACAGTGCATTATTTTATTTATTTTTTTCAGACAGTAATAATACCAAGGCTCAGAAAGGGTAGTAACTACTTTGCCTAGAGCCAGACAGTAACTACTAAAGCCTGTACTTAGGACCAATGGTGTTCAAATCCAAGGCCTGGGCGTATAGCCACTGGCCCCTGGTTGAGGCTGGGTTGGGAAGTAGCCTCGGGTATTTTGATTCTTAGCTGAGCCTTGCTGTCTGCAGCATCCTTGTGGCTGTTGTTCCTCTATGCTGGGTAACCCTGCACAAATGCCAACTGGAAACCCTGTCATCTAGAGTCCCAGAGGCTTCTTCCTGGAGGGATGCGCGAGGGACGCACTGCTCTTGTGATGAGGGAGGTAAAGTCAGGGGAGAAGTGCCTGGGGTCTCTCATCTCCCACTCCCACCTTCCCTACTGAGTGGCAGTCAGCTAGAGCAGGGAGGTAGGAAGAGAGCTCTTAGGACCCACAAGAGACTGTTCATTTTGGCTCCTAGCCCATGGTGGAGTTAAGTGGCTGGAAAACTCCTAATTGGGGTATGGGGGTGCATGGTCAAGGCAGCTGCAGCTGTGACAGCTCGACCATGTGCCAGCCCCGAGATTAAACCACTTACTGATATGTCCCACAGGAGAGGTGTCTATGCCCAAACAAAGAGATGCTGCAGCCAGTCTTACCCTGTGTGGGGACAGAACCAGAGACTTCAAAGCTGTCTCCTGCCCCAGGAGCTCTCACAATCTTCCCAGCTGGGAAAACCCCTCAGGGAGTAAGTTCAGAATTGACTATCCAACCAACAAGGATAGCTTCTCTGGGAAAAGAGGCTGGGAGTCTAGGCTGCCCTCGATGCAAAACCTGGGACCCAAGGCTTCTGAACTTGAAGGTAAGTTCATCAGGAGGGAGAGGCCCTGAGAATAATTATTAGATTTTCCTCAGCACTATACTGGGATTTGTATTTAAACATTTTTATGTTAAAACAACCAACCAAACAAATCTAAGTCATTCCCCAACATTGAGCTCCTAAGTGACAAAGACATCACAGATTCTGGATGGCGACCCGCTGCTCAATGGTCTTATAAAGATGACCATCGCAGCTACCTGTAGGCTTCAGAGAACACCTGACATTGTAACTATTCCATAATTACTTCATTTTGTCCCTGTTCAAACCAATTTGGTACCTTCTGTTTCATCTGTGCCCATAGGAAGCAGAGAAGACATTACGCATCTCTCTTTGCCGATAGGAAATTGCTGCGACACGGTGCTAGGGAGACTAGAACCTGGAATCCTTCCTCTAAACTCAGCACCCTCTCACAACAAAGCGTTTCTGTCAGAGCTGTTTGTCCACTGGCTGAAAAGCAAGCGGATCCTAAATGGTGAGGATGTAACACTCCTGCAGAAATCTATGCAGGGCTCTTGCTGGGCAGGCAGCCACGCTGGCCTTCTGGAGTCCTGGGAGACAGCTCAGAACTTGGAAGACAATGTTCTATTACATGGTTTCCCACTGGGCCTGCATGTTGAGCTCAACAAACATTCAGAGAAGAGTAAATGCTTGGGCCATCCCCCCCCCCCCTCCATGGAAAGATGAGACTGTCTCAGAGATGAAACGTACTGCTGCTGCTGCTGCTGCTGCTGCTGCTGCTGCTGTCTTATCTATGACTCTGATGTTTTGTCCCTTTCCCCAGCCTTGGCCATCAGAAGCACCTGGATAGGCAGGGCTTGGAGAACAAGAGTGAGACCTAGCTAGGCTTCACATCCGTCAGTCACAGTTCTGAATTCTTCACAGCCTTCCCCTGCTTCTAGCTCACCCTGCTATACATTGGCTCAGCCTCTCCAGTCGCTCAGCTCTTCCGTACTGGACAAGGCCTGGGAGGGGCTTGCCAAGGTCCCCAGATCCTCACACATGGTGGATTCTACCCTCCACGGGCATCCCTGTAGTACAGATGTCAGTCCTGAAGTCAGAAAAGCAGAGAGAGGCCCAGAAGACAGCTGAAGGAAGAGGAGATCTGGGCTGGGCTGCAGAGGCAGTGACGCATTTGGAGTTGAGCCCTGTGTGAGCCGTGGTCTCCAGTTCCCGTGCAGACTTCAGGACATGTGTCATAAGGGAATCCCAAAGGGCAGTCCTGGATCACACACTTCTACGTGAGCTATTTATCTGTGTTTCCAAAGGTCCTCCACATGTGGCTGGCGTCATTTTGCTGAGGTAGGAAGGCAAGGTGCAAGTGTCCTGAGGCTGGTCAGCAGCGGTGGATTTACTGAGAAGCCAGGCTTCTGTCTTGCTCTCCTGTCAGGCAGCCTGGGCCCTTCTAGAGGAGGTGCCCCCTCTTCCCAGGGAGACTGGCACAGCCCTGCTGTATAGAGGGCTCATGAGTATAGCACAGCCTTGAGTTTCAACAAGAGATTCGAGGAAACTTTGAGGTCATAACTCCTCACAACGCCCAGGATTTCCTACTCTCCATGAGCCGGGGGAGAGGAAGGGGAAACTGGTCTACTGTAAAGTCTATGACAATGGTCTGGTTTCCAGAAAAGACATCAGACTGTCCCCTCCCTGCCCACACACTCTCAGACTGCCAGCACACACCAGCTGCCGACCTGATTCTAGTTAGCCCCGGTACTGCCCCGGGAAGGCAAGCTCCCCAGACATTGTTATCAGTGTAACAACCCAGTGTGACAGTCTGGCTCCCAAACACCCTGACATGTGTGGTTCTATACATCAGGGTTAGTGTTTGTCTTTGTCTACTGGGACTGCGGTGACAAAATACTACAGACTGGACAACTCAGAAATCAGAACATCATTCTCATCATTTTGAAAGTTGGGAAATCCAGAGTCAGGAACTGGCAAATTCAATGTCCCATGGGTAAGAGCCTCATTCCTGACTCATAGATGACAATCACACCTTACTGTTGTGTCCTCACATAGTGGAAGGGGTAAAGGCTTTCTCTTGGGTCTCTTTCTTAATGGCACTAATGCCATTAAGGAGATTCTTGAAGGTCTCTTAACATTATCATCTTGTGGAGTAAGATTTTAGTTCCTGAATTTTTTTTTTTTAAGATTTTTTTATTTTATGTGTATGAGTGTTCTGCCTGTATGTATGTATGTGCACCCGGCACATGCAGTGTCCACAGAGACCAGAAGTGGGCACTGGATCCACTGGAGCTGGAAGTTACAGACAGTCATTGGCTGGGCAAACATGCTGGGAATACAATTTGGCTGTTCTATATGCTGGTGTACTGAGCCATTTCTTCAGTCCCATTTGTACTTAAATGTTTGAGGCGCATAAACAACATGTATAGTGGGAATTTGGTTTCCTTTAAAAACATAGAAATATTATGGGAATATGTTTTAATCCCAAGGTGTGAGATATGGGGCTACTTCAGATTATCTGTGGCAGCAGACTGTGATTTGCCTCATGCTCTGAGAGGGGCATGATTTTGCCAGCGGCAGATAGTTTTTGCAAGTGTATGACATTTGGAATTCTGGGGATTCTTGAGAGGGAGGATATATAAATGCAAGAGCCCTGAGAGGAGTACAGCTGCTTGCTGATCCTCCTGCTGTAGGTGGCTGCTGTTGTTGGTTGTGAGTTGCTGGTTCTTGGTTCCTGGTTCCTAGTTGCTGGATGGAAGTTATCCTGAAATCAAAGCTCAAAATTGCCCCCAAGGAACTAGATGCCCCTAATCAGCAGGAAATAGTCTAATGGTATCTATAGATGCTCCCCTTTGCCTCTAGCCTTCATTTTTCTTCTCACTAGAATTTCGGGATTGGAAGGGATAAGGGTAGAGAAGGGTAGTAGAAATAGAAACCCGTGAAATAGCCAAAAGCCTGGCTACAACAGAGTCCACACACTACAAGAATACCAAGGAGCAAAGGTAGGCATTCTGCTCAGTCATAGGAGGGACTCCAGCTGTTCTACTTTCATTTCTGTTGCTGTGATAAAATACTCTGAAAGAGTATGCTTTCACTTCTAGGTTATGACATTTGTTCCATCATTAAGGAACAGTCAAGGCAGGAATCTCAAACAGCCAGTAACATCATATCCACAGTCAAGCACAGAGAGAAATAAGTGCACACACATGATAGTTTGCTTGTACAAAGCCTGACTTTTCTACTCCTATACAGTTCAGGACCTCCTGCCTAGGGAATGGATCCACCTACAGTGGGATGGGTCTTGCCACATCAATTAACTTAATTAAAACAATCTCTACAGACAAGCTAACTCAATGTAGACAATCCCTCATTGTGACTCTCTTCCCAGGCTGATTATAGGGTATGCCAAGATGACAAAGCTGTCATTTCAATAGAGGTTTTAACATTTTCATGGCAACCAAATCTGCTCTTAATGCCATCCTGTAGCTTGAATAGCTTGAAAGTAGGTACAGAATCCTCCCTCGGTATGTGCAGGGCAATGGTTTCAGGGCTCCCTCTCCCCAACAGACATCAAAATCCATGAGTACTCAAGTTCCTTATAGAAAACCTACACGTCTTTCATACTTAGATTGTCTTTAGATTATTTCTCATACTCATGTGATACTATATAACCTCAAGAATAATGACAAGAAAATCTGCACATGTTAGTATAGAATATTTATTTTCATGTATAACATATAATATATAATTAATATATAACACATATATATAATACATGCACATATGATATATAATAAATGCATATATGTGTATATTATATATAATATATGTACATAGTATATATATATATATATACATATGTGTGTGTGTGTGTGTGTGTATAATTGTTTGTTTTGAGACATGATCTCTCTATAAACTCTAAGCTAGCCTCAAACTTACAGTTCTCCTGCCTTATCCTCGGAAGTGCTATCCTAGGCACATGTTACATCCCCACTTCTTCACAGGGATTTTTGACTTGCAGTTGGTTGAATTCTCACACATGGGACCTGAAGACACAGAGGGTGATATAGATGTCATTCATATTTTTCAGGGAGAAAGTAGTCTCATGTGATCCACCTGAATCCAGACACTTCTATTCTAGAAAGCAGGACACGAGTTCAAGACCAGGGAATGGAGAAAAGGGCAGGAACTGGGGTCCAGCCAGACCCTGTTAGCTATTTAGAAACATCTTTGCTACGGCAATCTTACCACGTGTACAGGAAGCTGTTAGTTAAATTAATTACACTCGTTAAATGCCTTGGTGGGGTAGCTCCCAGGGCAGCCCAAAGATCTAGCTAATGATGTTACCTTCTGAAAGATTGTAGTGCCCCATCTCCCCAACTGTTAAGGTGCCCATTCTCAGCTTGGGGGTTCTCTCACACCCCCTGACATTTAGTCACCACATGGGTCCTGGCATTTCCCTGACCTAGAAGGGGATGGGTGGGAAAGGACTCACGTGCAAATGAGTGGGAGCATAGCAGGGTCAGGACTTTGTGCTATGCATTTGTACACAAGAATGAGTCCAACCACCTCACTCCTCATGTGTATGAACATTTCCATGTATGCGCGCAGCACTACATATGTGGTCATTTGTGAGCCTCTGGTTAGAAGACATGGACAGCTCCCCTCCTCTCCAGATCCATGCTCAGGAAGCCCACAGCTGTCTGCTTCAGCCATGGTCTGTCTTGTACCTGCAGCAGGCTGTTTTGGTGAGCTGTCAGATGTAAACATCAGCTCCCTAGTATCTCCTTTATGAGGAGGCCAGGACAGGCAGGTAATTTATCAAGCATTACTTAAAATAGTCCCCCAGTCTCTTGCTTCCTCTCCCTTGTTACTGTCTCATTCTTGATTGTTTCTTCTCCTCTGTGTCTCTGGTTTTCCTGTCTGGAGATTGATAGCCCCCTGCTAACTCAGCCTTGGAGATGCCAGGTGTTGGTGAAACTGACACCTCACTGCTTGGCCTCCCACCCTAAGCTGACTGCTCCTTGACTAACTCAGGCACACACCGCGGCTCCTGTCTGCAGGCCTGCACTAGGACTGACGGGTGAGTGGTACCCTGCACTGCAGAAGCTTGGGAATTGGTTACTGATGCTGTGATCTGCTGAGTGATGGACTAGCTAATGAGACTCCTGACACTCACAGGCCCACCCTCTTCTCGCCCTCCAGCCTTTTACGTAGGCCCAGGTGTTAGGATGCTGTGTAGCAGTGCACACTCTTCTAACTAGATTCAGAGTGGGGAGGTGCATCAGGATTCCCTGTCATCTCTACTTCCAAGACGAAGTGACAAAGGCCAGAAGAGGAACAATAGCACTATTTAAATTTTATACTGCTGATTGCCAAGCCCTGAGTCAGGCTCTAGAAGCTCCTGCATGCTCTCATTCTGCTTTGTGTGATGGTTACAACCTCCATATATAGCTGAGAAAACTGGGCTACAGAGGAGGGTACCAATCATCCATCCAGGCATCACCCTTACTCTGAGTTATCAGTTGTCACTGATGACCCAAACAACAAGATCACTTCTAGCTAGTATAACCTGAAAAGACATTTGCGAGGAAGATACAGAAAGCTACAGACCACAAAACTGAGAACTTCACAAACATGTGCGAGCCAAAAAGATTAGAGTCAGAAGCAAGGCCACTTTAGGAGGAATCTGTTCGGAGGACACAGCCCTGGATGCTGGGTGCCACTAGGGCCACTGCCAAATGCATTTCACACCCTTCCATGTGTACCCTGGTATCTGAGGGTCAGCAGGCCTCACATCACCCCTCAGTGTCTGGAGACTCTGTTCTGCCTTTGATGAGCCACAAATGCAGATCAGGGATCCCAGGCTGAGAAGCCAGCACAGCACCGAGGGACCTGCAAACCAGCTGAATGATCCAAAGGGGTTAAGCTACCTGGCTGCCAGGCAGGCACTCTCTATTACAAAGTCACAAACCATGAGGCTTCAGCCAGTCAGAACCGAGGCCAACAGAAACTGAGTTTGGCCATGGTTGTGTCAACCCACCAGATGCCTGTCATTTCTGTATGAATAAGGCAAAATTCAAACTCGGGACTCCAGACTGCCTGAACCAGAGTCCTTGCTATTGGGACCATGTTTCTCCAAATTTTTCATAAAAGTGACTGTCTTTAATGACACACTGGAGTAAACTTGAGAGAAGTAAGATAGATAGATAGATAGATAGATAGATAGATAGATAGATAGATAGATAGGTAGAGGCTAGTTAGATGGTAGATAGATGGCAGAGGGTTGATTAATAGTAGATATACGTATTAGACAGCTAACATGATAAACAGTAGAAAACTGTATTAAATAGATTAGATCAGATTAGATCAACATAAAAAGGTATACGGTAGGGAGAAGCCCACTACATCTTTTTATATTTTGTTATTATGATAAAAATGAAACACAACCCTGATGAACTTCAGGCTCTTCTACTCAACTGCCTGTCTGCCATCTCTGCTTACTTGCATACCATCTGTCTCAAAAATGTCACACCAGAGTCTCCACACCTGTTCCCCGACCATCACTGCCAGCCTCAGCTGCCTGCATCTTCCCAGCTCAGCTGAGGTCTTGCTTAACCTGCTGCAGGCTCAACCCAGATGTCAGACCAGAGTCATCTTTGACTCTCTTGTGTTCTCTGTCCACCCATTGTCTATGTCTGTTATGGAATTTCTATACGCATCCTACACACTAGGTATGTCATAAAATCTATGCATGACCACCTGTAGCCTATCTGTCCAAACTTGCCACCATTTGGTTCCAACTACCATCAATTCCTCCTTGGATTCTTACAACACCTTTCTAAATTGGTTCTTCTGTTCTTTGAGGCTTTTCTTATCACAAGGGCCAGAGTTTTCCTTAAAAAGTCTACATCATGGACTAGAATGTGGCTCTGTTGGGACAGTACTTGCCTACCCTGCCTGAAGCCCTGGGTTCAACCCACAGCATGAATGTATTGTGGCAGCACACACCTGCAAACCCTGCATTCGGGAAGCGGAGGTGGTGTGGTTAGATGATTGGTGTCAGTTTCAGATACATAGAGACTCGGAAGTCAGCTTGGAATGCATGCAGCTCTGTCTCATGTGAAATAAAACACACACCATATGGTGTCACTCAGTGGCTTCGAATTCACTCAAAGTTGGGAGCAGCATTCTCCAGGTGTCTTTGATGCCTCCTCCCAGTCTAGACTCCATCATTTCTGACATCATCTGGTCCTCCCTGCCATGCTTACTCTGTAAGCTCTGTAGACACAAAGCCTACCTCCTGCCCTGGAACATGGTGTTCTTGCTCTGTCTCTGGGGAATCGCTTCCTTCATTTCTTCTCCTATCCCTTTGCTCAGTACTGGCTTCTGATGAGACCTGCCCAGACCCGTTTTCCCGTAGTCCTAATTATCCCATAGTGCTCATCATCTGACACATGGCATTTATTTATTTTATCTCTTGCTCTTTGTCTCACAGTGTTAGAATGTCAACTCTAAGAAGACGGAGGCTTTACCTGTTCAGAGGCATGTTCTCTGGAACTAGAGTATTGCCTGGCTCTCAGTTCATAATGTTTTTGAAAGGATGAAGGAAGATACAAAGCATTAGGGAGGATACAATTTAAATTTGCCTAAAATGTAGATCTTAGCCAGTATGGCATAGTTTCTAAGTCTTAAACAATAAACACCGCACCCATAGGTACACACAGCATTTTCAACCCTGTTTTGTGCCTGCGACGGCTTCGTGTGATTCTGACTCCAGGTTTTCAATACATTCTCTTCAAACCGTTGATAATCTCCATTGACAAGAAGCTTTCCGTGCGAAAACCAGCAGCACATTCAAAAAATTTGCCGCAGTTGAAATTATGTTTAAAGACTCTCAGAGCTCTTCCTTTTCTTTCATTGGCAGATGTAATGGTGAAATACCCAGGGATAATGCTAATAGACTTGAATGCTATTGAACGTTTTGATACCAAGCGTTTCACAATACCGCTGACACTCCAACCTGGAACAGGTGGGTGCATTGTCACAGCCTGCAGCTGGCTTATATGTCATGAATGGCAAAGGAGCCGCCAATGTTTACAGTCACCTCAGCCTCCCTTCCTTCCTCCTGTTCACTAGCAGCACCTTGGAGTCTATAGGATGCTTCTGCTCAAAATAAAACACGCATCACATGATGTCACTCCAGAAGTCCTCTGACATCTCTGAGGGGCCTCTTGCCTTAAAGGATAAGAGCCTGTTGTCAAATCATGGAATCATCCAGGCGACAGAGGGTCCCCCAAGCTGTGACATCAGGATGTTGATGGGGTTGTTTAGGTCTTTTGATGGGGACTATAAGACCCACTGTTGACTCCTGTTTCTGGACCTCAGCGCAGAAATTCCAATAGCCTCCCCCTGCCTATATGAGAAGCTTTGAGACCCAGTGGCCACAGCCCAGTGTTCCAGGGCACATCGCTCAGGGGACTGACTTGTGGCTCATTGTGTTTAACACTGACCAGTTATGTGTCCTTGGGTAGATCAGCTTCCTACTCCAAATTCAGGCAACAAGAGAGAGTTGATTAAAAAGGTATCTGTCAAGGAATGGGCATGTCCTCCTGGGATTGGGGGTGGGTGGGTGATGGTACTGCAGAGACCAATTTGGGATGGAATAGGATGGTCCACTGGAAAAAGACATTCCTCATCCCCCTCCTAACCCACAGCACCTCCAAAGGATCAGATTTATATCTTGGAATCCCATAGATGCTCCTGGTGAAAAAGAGACTCCTGCAGCTAACAGAAAATTTGAAATCAGTGCATTCTGATGGTCTCTTGCCTCTGGGGCCTCTGCTTCCCACTATCCCTTTGTTCAAGGAGAAGAAAATAATTCAGAACAAACTTTTTAATATATTTTACCATAAAAATGCCATCTTTCCTTAATAAAAGTAAGACAAGAACCCCCAGAGTGGCCATTGGGAGGGATTTTCTCCGTGTGATGGGCTGGATGGCCCACGCATTTTGTCACTGTATTTGAGTCAGTTTCCCTTTGGGAGTGTCCATGTGACTCCTTATGACACAAGCCTGCTGTCTCCTGCACATTGCCTCTAGAGAGTGACAGAAAAAACTTGCCCCCCTTTCCCCCTCACCCCCCCCCCATGGCACAGGGACGATAAAGTTCAGAGTTGCTTTCAGTGACACGTTATGAGGAACACTGGGTAGCAGAGGAACAAACAGAGATAGTGACATCACCTGGTTTGCCAGCTGTGACCAACCTGCCATGGCCGAAAAGCCCTATTTTATCCAGTTCATCCTGAGAGTTTCAGCTCTCGACGTTTCCCTCCACGGGGTAGCCATCGCTTGACAGAATCCAGGAAAGTCGAGTATAGTCCTTGGTGTCCATGCCATTTCATAAGCCAAAGCCAGGCTGTAGGCAGAGACCCTCCTTTTTAATGATTACTATCTGCCTCTACTTAAGCGATGCCACTTTCTAACAGGTGCCCCCTACTGGTTAACTTGAACAAAAGCATCAATAGTGTTCTTGAAAAGGATGGATCCAAAGGATCATTTTCTCTGCAGATGCTGAAGCAGAGAAAGGTGCAGCAAGTTTTCTAATACTTCGCTGCTTGATGAGAGCAGAGAGAGGATTAGAGACACTGATGGTCTATTTAGGGTCCTTTCTGACACCTGTGGGCAATGGGAACAGCCCATGGGCTTAAGATCTCCCTGGATCTGTCTCTGTCTTTGTCTTTGTCTCTGTCTCTGTCTCTCTGTTTCTCTCTCTCTCTCTCGTACACATACATGTACAGGTGCACATGTATGTGCATGCCTGTGAAGGTCTGAGGACAAGCTTGGGTGTTGTAACTCAGGTGCTCTCCTTATATT
>JADRCD010186317.1:0-13339 GCA_019843815.1 Montemys delectorum | reverse complement strand
TGTGGTTTAGGTATAAGAGTAATTGTGGCTTCATAGAACGAATTGGGTAGAGTACCTTCAGTTTCTATTTTGTTGAATAATTTGAGTAGTATTGGTATTAGGTCTTCTTTGAAGGATTGATAAAACTTTGTACTAAAGCCATCTGGTCCTGGGCTTTTTTTGGTTGGGAGACTATTAATGACTGTTTCTATTTCATTAGCAGATATGGGACTGTTTAGATCATTGATGTGATCTTGATTTAACTTTGGTGCCTGGTATCTCTCTAGAAAATTGTCCATTTCATCCAGGTTTTCCAGTATTGTTGAGTATAGGCTTTTGTAGTAGGATCTCATGATATTTTCGATTTCCTCACTGTCTGTTGTTATGTCTCCTTTTTCATTTCTGATCTTGTTAATTAGTAAACTATCTCTGTGCCCTCTAGTTAGTCTGGCTAAGGGTTTATCTATTTTGTTGACTTTCTCAATCAAAGCTCCTTGTTTGGTAGATTCTTTGTATAGTTCTTTTTGTTTCTATTTGGTTGATTTCAGCCCAGAGTTTGATTATTTCCTGCCTTTGACTCCTCTTGGGTGAATTTGTTTCTTTTTGTTCTATTGCTAAAACTTACTAGAATAATTCTAATTTTAGTAACCCATTTACAATATTTGTGACATTAAATTACTTTTCTCTCATAAGTATTGAAATCACTTCATAAAACTGATGCATTAAAATTAAAATGCTGATAATGTCAGAGGCTGAGAAAAATTTGTTAAACTATTTTATTTAGATTCCCCCTTTTTTCCTGACCTATCTATCTGTGGAAAATTTTAAGGAAAAAAACATTTCTCTTTATAGGCTTATGTTTCATAATTTGGATTTTCTTGTATTGAAATAGCTTAACAGTTAGGATTGCCCTAGGTAAATAGTATATGATACTAAGACTCAAACATGTAAATTTAGCATGCTCACTGACAATTCATGATCTGTAAGCTTACTGTTTATCTCTCTTTATTGCAGATTATTCCATTATAACAGATAACCTTAATGACAGATAGTTTTGAACCATACTAAGCATGGAAACATAAAAAATACTTGTAGTAGATCTGCCACATATTAAGTGCCTAAAACAAAGAATAAACTGTGGGAGAAAATACATAAAGGAAAAAGTCAAGGCAAACACTCTGTCAGAAACCAAAGTGGTGTGCATTCAAATATGGCATCCAGGAAGAAGCCCTATGCTCTTCAAGTACCTCACCCAATAATGTACTGGAAAACAAGTTAAAATCCAGAAGTCTGGGCACCACATCTGATCCATATGACCAAAGTCTCTGTTTCACACAATATATTTATGCAAAGGATATGAAATTTATCTGGCATTTTCAACACACTCCTTGAGTCAAACAAAAGGAAATTAACTCAAAATAAAAAAAGGAAGTGGGAAGAACTCTCACCTTTCTTCCTTTTATAGTACAAGAGGTGGTGATATGCCCATAGAGATGGTCTCATGAGCTTTGTCATCTAGCTTTGCTGCTATGAGGAAGTGAGGTGATTAAGTTAATAGGTATTTTGTAAATGAATTAATAACAGATGATCCTAAATATAAAGATTTTCTGATTTCTTTCTGGTCTAGTGCTGTGAGCTCTTTAAAAGAGATTTATGTGGTTCTTAAAATGCAGAGAAATTCTATATCTGAGATATTTGACATAGTTGAATATTCTACTACTGGCTTTTTTGTTCTTTTTTTCTTTATATGTTTTTTTTTTTAAGATTGATATAATTATAGCATTTCCCTCTTCTTTGTCCTGCATCCATGCTTACTGTATTTCAGATACAAAGCCTCTACATTAATTATTATCATACACACACACTGCAATCACACACACACACACACACACACACACACACACACCACACATATACTCACAGTTCTAGGTATATAAAATTCTATGTATATAAATAAAACCTGCTCAATCTTTATAATGTTATCTGGATGAATATGTTTATGTCTTTGAGCAGGTTCTCAGCTTTAGGATGGAGAGGTCAACATGGACAAAACCCAAAAGTGAAAGTAACTAAGAAGTGACTTGGAGAAATTAAGAGTAGAGATAGAGCATTTTCAGCTACTTTTAGAACTCTACTGCTGGGGATCTGCCAGCATTCTGATAGACATACTCTGATGTCCTTTCTGAATCCTGGTAAGTTGTTTGCACTTATGAAAATTCCACATTTCCTCAGGTTTACCAGTAGTAGTGATTCCCCTGAAGGCTTTACAGCAGGCAGGGATAAAACAGGCAGGCTGAGGTAAGTATGAAATTAGGCTTAGCTCAATTTTGTAGTAACCAGTGCATGGCCAGAACTGTTAGATTTCAGCCCAGATAATTTTATTTTAGCCATATTTAAGCACATTTGGTTGGGGGAGTATAGAGATAACAATTAACTCAGTCCTAAGTGTATAATTTAAGACATATTTACATTGAGATTCTTTACAATGTGCATCTGTCTTCTTTTCTAAGAATAGGTACTGTTGAGTTGGAGATAGTGCCAAAGATTTAGGAACTAAGGAGCTTGACTGAATTAAACATAAAGCCTGTGGGTACAGAATTGACTTGGGACTAAGATAACAGAAGTCACGTAGACTGTTTTAAAGTTACATCATCACACTAAGAATGGGTTTTGCCATCTAAAGTAAATAATCAAGGTTTTAAAGAGAAAGAGTCTAGGATAAGAAAACCAAATATTCTGCAAGACATGGGCAGAACGTGTCTCATCAGACAGTGATCAATTACTAGGTTTCAAAGCTCCATTATTCCTAGCATTTGGGAAGAGCAGCTAAGCAACTTATTTCATTGAAGAGGTAAACTCTGTGTTTAAGTTTCCTGGCTTCTCCAGTGCTTGTCTGTATACACAAGGCCTTTTTTCACCTTCTATATCCAGCTATCTGTGATAATGTCTGTCTAATTGGGAGAATAATTCATAGGCTCATCTTGAGTCTTGCTTGCCATTATCTGCATATTCTACTCTGGCTTTTGTAAATAATGATATTGTTATTATAAATGTCATAAATAATTTATTTGTTCCCTCTTTCATGCTGTTCCTCAGTTGGATTTGAAAATGATAACAAAATGCGTTATTTGTTGCTTTTATACAGTTTAACTCTGATAAAAAATAGAAAGTAGAATTTCATTGAACCTAACAATAGAGGCCTCAAATTCCAAAACAAGGTTCTTTCTCTTGTCAGATGAGAGAGAACATTTGCAGCAGTATTTAGTTTGTAACT
Organism: Montemys delectorum; assembly: GCA_019843815.1. NCBI lineage: Eukaryota > Metazoa > Chordata > Mammalia > Rodentia > Muridae > Montemys > Montemys delectorum. The sequence continues at coordinate 10,086 of JADRCD010186317.1, read as the reverse complement.
GCTATATCAGGCTTTCTCAAAAAAGGGAGGTAATTCTCTCTACAGTACTATATACAACTCTTTAGTTCCTTACTATTTTACATCACAGCCACTCAAACATACTAGCTCAAACTAGCAAAAAAGTTTACCTTTTCATAACACTAAAGTCCTATAGTCTTCCAGTTATAAGTCTATTGCTTATCTAAAGAAAATTTATGTCGGGTACAAGTGCTCAAGAAGGCAATCCCAATGTTTGCTTTTGTAAAAGTTTTGTACATCTGTAAACAAAGAAATAAGAACAGAAAAAAAAACCCTGCTACCTTTTGAATAACCACAATATATAGCATCCTTCGGTTTATTAAATTACTTAATTCCCTAGTTATGTTATAATGGCATGTATGCATATTTCTGTTTTACAGTGACAATAATAAATTGTATATTTTTAGTGATCATATGCCATGAAAGATACAAATGTATAATCTCTACCCCACCTCGGGATCCATTCTATGTACAGATATCAAACCCCAACACTATTGCAGATGCCAAGAAGTGCTTGTAGCCTGGCATGGCTGTTCTCTGAGAGGCTTGGCCAACATCTGACTAAGACAGATACAGATATTCACAGCCAACCATTGCACTGAGCAGGCAGGGGGCTACAATGGAAGAGTTATGGGAAAGACTGAAGGAAGCTAAATGGGATAGCAACCACATAGGAAGAACAACAATATCAACTAACAGGACCCCTTAGAGCTCATAGGGACTAGCCCCCAATCAAAAAGCATATATGGGCTGGTCTGTGGCTCCTGTTACATATTTAGCAGAAGATTGCCTTATCTGGCTTAAGTGGGAGGGGATGTTCTTGGCCCTGTGAAGGTTTGAGGCCCCAGATAAGGGGGATGCTAGAGGTGTGAGTGTCGCTTCCACCTCGACCAGCAAGGAAGCCACGACCCGAGAGCTCTTCTTAAAGCAGTTTATTCAGGAACCTTGAACATTCTTCTGACTCCCAAGGGGAGCAGCCCAAGCCATTATATGCTCTATGCCTAGCCCATCCCACCAGGCCACGTGGGAAGTGCTGATAGGATGCCATAATGCGGAAGCAGATCAGGATAGCTGTCGCAGCCAAATAAGAAGCTGTTTATTACTCCAGCACTCCAGCAAGGAGCAGAAGCGGACACCATCTTAGGGCGTGGTTCAGACAGTTCTCTACAGGTGAGGTGACAGTGGATGGGTGGGGAAGCATCCTCTTAGAGACAAATGGGAAGATGGTCTGGAGGTTTGTGGATAAGTGACCAGAAATGGGGACAACATTTGAAATGTAAACAAATAATTCTTTTAAAGTAAAGTTCTTTTAACTGCTGAGCCATCTGTATAGCCTATAGCCAAATTCTAGAACAGTGTACACAGTTGCTCAGAGTTTTGTTCACAGAATATATTTATGGTATTTACATATAGTAAACATGCATAATACATAAAGTTTAGAGTGTGGATTATACATGATGAATGTGATTTTTCGATATTTAGATTTTCTTCTTTAATTACATCTTTCAAAGTGTTATGAAAAATTTCAAATAAAAGGAAACAAGAAAATAAGATTTAAAGCAATGAATGAAGAGAAGCTAATTCTGCTTGAATAAGAGATATGAGTGCACCCAGAAAAATTTAATTAATTTTTCTGACATAATTGATGCATTTTAAACCATAAATTATTGAATCAACACTATAGTAAAAAATGAGATTTAGCCTTCTGGTTTGCACCTGCAACTGGGAGATGCTCTGGGGCTCTGGCTCTCTACCCACTCTGCCCACACTGGCAGCTTGACTCCCGGGAGCTCTGATACTCCCAGGATCCTGGGTGAGGCCTGACACACACCCCAATACCTCATGTAAATGAGAACCCCTGGGATCCAGAGGATACAGGAATCCCTGCCCATCCAGAGGCACATGTCCCTTCCAGTTTCCACCTGGGACTGGGAGCAGACCCCGGATTATATTTCTCCACCCACTCTGCAAATACCCAGGGGCAGCTTGACACCCAGGATCCCAGGTAAGGTTCCAATTCGCATCCTAGTACCCGATGTAACTGGGAATCGCAGGACCAAGGACACAGAGGAACCCATGCCCAGAGGCACTTGTTCCCTCCAGCTTGCACTTGTGCATATAAGTGGACTCTGGGATTGGCTCTCTACCAATTTTGTCAATACCCAGAAACACTTTGACCTCCAGGAGCTCTGACACAGTGAGGATTTCAGAATCACAGGAGGGACAGGCTCCAGTCAAAAACAGCAAGGCCAATTAGCACCAGCGATAACCAGATTGGGAGAGGCAAGCACAAAAATATAAGCAAATAAAACAATGCTACCTGGTCACATCAGAACCCAGTTCTCCCACCACAACAAGCCCCAGATATGTGAAAAGCAAGAATCAGATCTAAAATCCCATCTCATGAAGATGACAGAAGAATTTAAGAAGGACATAAATAACTCTCTTAAAGAAATACAGGAGAACATGAGTAAACCATTAGAATTCCTCAAAGAGGAAACACGTAACGTCTTAAAGGAATACAGGAAAACACAAACAGGTGAAGGAATTTAACAAAACTGTCCAGGATCTAAAAGTGAAAATAGAAACATTAAATTAAATAAAAAGGAAGACAATCCCAGGATGGGAAACCTAAGGAAGAGAGCAGGAGTCATGGATGCAACCATCAACAACAGAATACAAGAAATAGAAGAGAGAATCTCAGGTGCAGAAAATACCATAGAAGACATTTACACTACAGTCAAAGAAATATACAAAAAGCAAAAAGCTTCAAACTTAAAACATTCAAGAAATCAAGAACACAAATAAAGGATGAAACCTAAGAGTAATAGGTATAGAAGAAAGTAAAGACTCCCATGTCAAAGGGCCAGGAAACATCTTGGACAAAATTATAGAAGAAAACTTCTCTAACATAAAGAAAGAGATGCACTAAAATATACAAGAAGCCTACAGAACACCAAACAGATTGTATTAGAAAAGAAATTCCTACTGTTACATAATAATCAAAACACATAAAAAGAAAGAGTATTAAAAGCTGTAAGGGGAAAAGTACAAGGAACATATAAAGGCAAACCTATCAGAATTATACCAGACTTCTCAACAGAGACTCTAAAAGCCAGAAGTTCTTGGGCAGACGTCATACAAAGCCTAAGAGAACACAAATGGCAGTCCATTTTTGTTATACTATATACAGCAGAACTTTCAACTAACATAGATGGAGAAACTAAGATATTACATGGTTCAACCAAATTTAATAAACGTCTTTCCACTAATCCAGCACAAGAGAAAAAGAAAAGGAAAATTCCAATACAAGGAGGGAAACTACACCCAAGAAAAAGCAAGCAATAAATCTTCTCAAAACAAACTCAAAAAAGAGAACCATATAAACATATTTCCAGCTCCAGCAACAAAAATAACAGGAAGTAACAATCATTAGTCTTAATATTTATCAACATAAATTGACTCAATTCTCCAATAAAAAGACATAGGCTAAAAGACTGAATACATAAAGAGGACTTAATATTTTGCTGTATACAAGAAATACACTTCAGTGACAAAGACAGACACTACCTCAGAGTAAAGGGCTGCAAAAATATTTCCAAGCAAATGGTCCCAAGAAAAAAGCTTGAATAGTAATTCTAGTATCCAATAAAATAGACTTTCAAACAAAAGTTATCAGAAAAGGTGGGGAAAGACTCTACATACACATCAAAGGAAAAATCTACCAAGATGAACTCTCAATTCTGAATATTTATGCCCCAAATACCAGGGTATACACATTCATAAAAGAAACTTTACTAAAGCTAAAAGCACACATTGCACCTCACACAATAATAGTGGAAGACTTTAACACCCAACTCACCAATGGACAGATCTTGCAAACAGAAACTAAACAGAAGTGAAACTAACAGAAGTTATGAACCAAATGGATTTAAATGATATCTACAGAACATTTCATCCTAAAACAAAAGAACACAACTTCATCTCAGCACCTCATTGTACCTTCTCCAAAACTGACCATATAACTGATCACAAAACAAGCCTCAACAGATACAAGAACATTGAATTAATCACATTCATCCTACCACATCACCACTGGCTAAGGCTCACCTTCCATAACAACAACAACAACAACAATAACAACACTTGAACCAAAACCAAAATCAAAGCCAAAAAACAAAAACAAAGAAACAAAAAAAAACCCCAAACAACAGAGAACCCACATACTAGTGGAATCTGAAAAACTCTCTACTAAATGATAACTTGGTCAGGGATGAAATAAAGAAAGAAATTAAAGACTTCCTGGATTTCAATGAAAATGCTGACACAGCATATCCAAACATATAGGAAACAATGAAGGCAGCACTATGAGGAAAACTCAGAGCACTAAGTGCCCTAGTAAAGAAATCAGAGAGATCCTACATTAGTAACTTAACAACACACCTGAGAGCTCTAGAACAAAAAGAAGCAAATGCCCCCAAGAGGATTAGACAGCCGGAAATAATCAAACACAGGGCTGAAATCAACCAAGTAGAAACAAAGAGAACTACACAAAGAATGATCAAAACTGGTTCTTAGAGGAAATCAAGAAGATAGATAAACCCTTAACCAGACTAACCAGAGGGTACAGGGACATTATTCAAATCAAGAAAATCAGAAATGAGACGGGAAAAAATAATAACAGAAACCAAAGAAGTACAAAAAAAATCACTAGACTCTACTACAAAAGCCTATATTCAACACAACTGATAAATCTAGATGAAATGAACAATTTTTCTAGACTCATACCAGATACCAAAGTATATCAGAATCAGATAAATTATTTAAACAGTCCCCTGAAGAATTAGAAGTAGTCATTAGAAATGCCTTAACCAAAAAAGTCCAGGACCAGATGGGTTTAGTGCAGAATTTTATCAGATGGCCAAAGAAGACCTAATATCAATATGTTTCAAACAATTCCATAAAATACAAACAAAAGGAACACTACTTAATTCATTCTATGAAGACACAGTTACACTGAGCCAAACAAAGACCCAACAAAGAAAGAGAACTTCAGACCAATTTCTCTCATGTAAAAATATTCAATAAAATGCTAACAAACTGAGTCCAAGAACACATCAAAAATGATCATTCTCCTCATACAAGTAGGTTTCATCCCTGAAATGCAGGGATGGGTCAATATATGAAAATCCATCAACAAAATCCACTCTATAAACAAACTAAAAGAAAAAAAAACACATGGACATCTGATTAGATGCTGAAAAAGGCTTTAACAAAATGCAACACCACTTCATATTAAAAGTACTTGAGAGATCAGGAATTCAAGGTCCATACCTAAACATAATAAAAGCAATACACAGCAAACCAATAGCCAACATCAAAGTAAATGGAGAGAAACTTGAAGCAATCCTACTAAAATCAGGGACAAGACAAGGCTGCCCACTTTCCCCCTATCTATTAAATATAGTACTTGAAGTTCTAGCCATAGCAGTTATGAGAAAAAAGGAGATCAAAGGGATAAAAATTGGAAAAGAGGAAGTCAAAACATCACTACTTTCAGATGATATGATAGTATACATGTGACCCCAATAATTCTGCCTGAGAACTCCTACAGTTGATAAACAACTTCAGCAAATTTGCTGGATATAAAATTAACTCAAATCAGCTTTCCTCTACACAAAGGATACACAGGCTGAGAAAGAAATTAAGGAAATAACATCCTTCACAATAGTCACAAACAATACAAATTAACTTGATGTGACTCTAACCAAGCAAGTGAAATATCTGTACAACAAGAACTTTAAGTCCCTGAAAACAGAAATTGAAGGAGACTTCAGAAGATAGAAAGATCTCCTATGCTCATGGATTGGTAGGACTAACATAGTCAAAATGGCCATCTTAATGAAAGCAATCTACAGATTCAATATACTCCCCATAAAATTTTCAATTCTTCACAAGAGATGGAAAGAGGAATTCTCAAATTCATCTGGAATAACAAAAACCCAGGATAACAAAAACTATTCTTGACAATAAAAAAAAACTTTTCTGGGAATCATAATCTTTGACATCAAGTTCTACTACAAAGCAATAGTAATAAAAAACTAAATGGTATTGGTACAGAGACAGGCAGATAGATCAATAGAACTGAAGATTGATAAATATACCCACATGCATATAGTCACTTGATCTTTGACAAAGAATTCAAAACCACCCAGTGAAAAGAAGACAGCAATTTCAACAAATGGTACTGGTTGAACTGAATGTCAGCATGTAGAAGAATGTAAATGGATCCATTCTTATCTCCCTGTACAAATTTCAAGTCCAAGTGTATCAAGAACCTCCACATAAAACCAGATAAGCTGAATCTAATAGAGTAGAAAGTGTGGAAAAGTGTCTAACACATCAGAACAGAGGAAAATTTCCTGAACAGAACACCAATGGCTCATACTCTAAGATTAACATTGACAAATGTGACCTCATAAAATGAAAAGCTTTTTTATGGCAAAGGACACTGTCAATAGGACAAAACTGCAATCCCCAGTTTGGGAAAAGGTCTTTATCAACCCTTCTTGTCATACAGGTCTAATATCTTAAATACACAAAGAACTCATGAAGTTAGACTCCAGAGAATCAAATATCCCTACTAAAAATGGAGTACAGAGCTAAACAAAGAATTCTCAACTGAAGAATCTAGAATATCTGAGAAGCACCTGAAAAATGTCCAACATCCCTAATCATCATGGAAATGAAAACTAAAATGACCCTGAGATTCTACCTCACACCAATCAGAATGGCTAAGATCAAAAGCTCAAGTGACAGCACATGCTAGCAAGAATGTTGAGAAAGAGAAACACTCCTCCATTGCTCATAGGAATGTAAACTGATCAATCTGGCAGTTCCTGAGAAAATTGAAAATACTTGAAGACCAAGCTGTACCACTCCTGGGCATATATCCAAATGATGCTTCAACATATAACAAGAACATATACTCCACTATGTTAATAGCAAAAAGCTGGAAACAACCCAGATGTCATTTAACAGAAGAATGAATCCAGATAATGTGGTATGCTTACACAATGAAGTATTACTCAGCTATTAAAAACAATGACTTCATGATATTCACAGGCAAATGGATGGAACTAGAAAATATCATCCTCAGTGAGGCAACCCGGTCACAAAAGAACACACATGGTATGTACTCATGGTTAAGTGGCTATTATCCCCAGAGCTCAGAATACCCAAGATATAATCCATAATCATATGAAGTTTAAAAAGAAGGAAGACCAAAATGTAGATGCTTTAATCTTACACAGAACAGGGAACAAAACAATCACTGGTGGAGATGATGGGAGGGACTTAGGAGGAAAGTATGATGGGGAGGGAAAAGGAGAGAGTAAAATCAGATATTGGAAGGGACAGAAGAGAAGTACAGAAGGTCAGGAAATTGAAAAGAAACATGTAGCAGTGGGAGATGGGGAACTGCAGGTAGCCACAAGAAAGTCTAAGATGTCAGTGATGTGAGAGGGTTCCAGGGCACAACAGGGATGACTTTAGCAAAAATACCAACAAATGGGAGATAAAACTTGTAGAAATTACCTCCCGTAGATAGGCACAGCCCCCAGTTGTGGGATGGTGCCTCCCATGCATCTCAAATTTTTTAACCCAGAAATATTCCTGTCCAAATGAAAAACAGGGACAAAAAATGGAGCAGAGACTGAAGGAAAGGCCAATCAAATTTCCACATAGAGATCCATCCCATGTGCAGACATCAAGGCTTCACACTATTACTCAAGCTAAGAAGCCTTTGCTAACTAGAGCCTGCTTGCCTGAGTAGTTCTACTAGCACCTGACCAATACAGATGCTAGAGTCAACCCTCGAACTGAGCCTGCAGACCCTGATAAAAGAGCTGGGGAAGGACTGAAAGAGCTGAAGGGGATTGCAACCTCTTAGGAAGAACAATATTAACAAACTGGGCCACGTAGAGCTCCTAGGGACTAAACCACCATCCAAAGAGTATCCATATACTTTGAGGGAGCCATGACTCCATATGTAGTAGAGGATGGCCTTATTTGACATCAACATGAGGTGAGACCCTTGATCCTGTGAGGCTTGATGCCCCAGAATAGGGCGATGCTAGAGCAGTGAGGCAGGAGTGGGAGAGTGGAGGAGGACCTTCAGAGAGGAGAAGGGGAAGGGGAAGAAGTGGGATGGAATGTGGCATTTGTGGAGGGGTAACAGGGAAGGGCTATATGATTTGAAATGTAAACAATTAAAATGATTAATAACAAAAAGAATTAAAAGACAAGAATAATGAGATTTAAAGATTGAATATGTATAATAATTCGGAGCAAAACTAAACTTTTAAGAATTTCTCATTAAAAAAAAAACCTAGTAATCACTATACTAAAATATCACATGTTAAAATATAAAATTTAGAATAAGAAAACATGAAACAAAAGTACATTTCTCACAGGTATTGTGAGTAATGAAATTGCTCATTGTGTTATTTATTTGTTAAATGAATGATTATAGAAAGACATTTTTGGTGATTATTGTTTAATAGTGTAAAACTTGAATGTTAAAGCTATATATGTGCTCACTATCCTATGTATTTATGAAATTTTAAAATAATATTGCTGAATAATATATTGCCATGCTGCATTGGGCTAATTTATGTTAGATTGATCAAATTCTTCACATAGTAAGTATAAAATTTAGTATAAATAATCAATAACAACTGAATTCCATTTTGTATTTTATTGATAAGCAAGGCTATCATAGTCATTGTTTGTGAACAAAATACCCAAATAAAAATCCAAAATATAGAAAATAGCCAAAGATAAAATTTCATCATAAATAAATATGAGTGTTAATTTTATCTTTCTATCTGGTTATCTAACTCCAATTCAATTAGAGAGTTGGACAAAAGCAGCTAAATGACAAAATATACAATGATAAAACTGTCAAAGAAAAAGCACAAAATAACTAAATAAAATACTAAAGTTACAAAACAATTGTTGAGTATAATCTTTTAAGTACTAACAATGTTTTCTTCAAATGGCATGAGCAAACATAGACTCTAAGAATAAGTAAGACATTGATTGGGAATGGCATAACTTGGGATTTTACTTAATTAAACTGATTTTGGTCTTAGTATAATCTGTATTATTAAGATATTTCCTTTCGTTAAATTGAAGATAGTTTTATATAGAAAATAAAGTGTCCCTTAGGGCGTCTCATGTTTCCCATAAACAATACTCTGTGAAAACTGACTCATATCTCAATTTGTCATCAGTTCCACAAGCTTTGAGTTAAAAATAGAGCCAAGTCCTTTGTGAGAAAGAAATCACAAAATATAACAGATGATCCACAGAACAGCATCTCCACTGAAGTGTTCTCCTGCACTGTATAAAAAAGAAAAAGTGAAAGCAAGACAAGCATGAACATCATACTCATGAAGCGAATATGATATAAATCACTTTAGAAAGCCCTAAGGATGAAAATGACAAGCTTTCACCAATGCCTTTACAAACAGAAGCTGATGGCAATAAATTGGGACCTGTTGATAATGAATGCAGTTGAGGGAAAGAAGTATGGGAGGACTTCATGATATGGTGACTTTTTACTTTGGACTTCTAACCTGAAAACTGAATAGGAAAACTGTAGTGCACAGGAATGGAAATGTAGCTGTTTGCAGCTGCACTGGTGTGCCTTGAAATCTCCTAAGTCCTGTATATGTTTGTTTTATACTCTTACAAAAAAAAAAAAAAAAACATCAGAATATGTGTTTTGCCTTATTTTCTACTCTCAATTTCAAGCAGTTTTATGTTTTTAGTGGTAATTTAAATTTCCACATTGCTATTTTCTTTTGACTATCTAAATTGTTATTATCACTGATTTATGGGTTTTTTTCTTCTTCTGAATAACACATTAGTAACTCTTCATCAGCTATATTCCTTCAATAAAAAAACGGCTACAAAAATCTTTGAACACTGATGGCTTTGTATCTTTATGTTTAAGTACATAAATATATACACTTGTCTTTATTTGTTTAAGTTCTAGTTACT
>JADRCD010186315.1:0-16182 GCA_019843815.1 Montemys delectorum | reverse complement strand
CACACATATATGTGTGTATTATGCATGTATGTTTACAAATATATTTTGAGATTTACTAGATTGGCTTACAGGCTATTATCTGAGTAGTATAGCAATACACATCTCTAGACAGAAATTCCAATCTATACTGGTCTTTTTATTTAGACTGCCATCATATGGATGAAAAGGTGTGGCTGATATTTTGGGTGGATTTCATCAACTCAATTTATAGACTCAAGAACATCCTTCACAAGTGTCCCCAGATGCTTGGGTTTGTTCAATTCCATATAAAGTCAAATTGACAGGTAAGTTTAGCCATCGAAACTAGGTTGTCTAGGTTGTGCTGCTGATTATTCACAGGTGTGGGCCCTAACCCATAGTGTGGGTGGTATCCCAGGTGTCAATGCATTGGATAAAGCTGACATTCTTTGACTGGTAGGAATAAAATACAAATACTTATATAGCTAGGGGTATTTCATTTTATGAATTTATTTTTCATACTAGGAATTATACCCAAGCACTCATGATTCTAAACCTGGATGAAATGGAGAATTTTCTAGACAGATACCAAGTACCAAAGTTAAATCAAGATCAGATAAATGATCTAAACATTCCCATATCCACTAAGGAAATAGAAATATTCAATAATAGTCTCCCAACCAAAAAAAAAAAAAAAGCCCAGGACCAGATGGGTTTAGTGCAGAGTTTTATCAGACCTTTAAAGAAGACCTAATACTAATACTCCTCAAACTATTCCACAAAATAGAAACTGAAGGCACTCTACCCAATTCATTCTATGAAGCTACAGTTACTCTGGTACTTAAAGGACACAAAGACCTAACAAAGACAGAAAACTTCAGACCAATTTCCCTTATGAATACCTATGCAAAAATACTCAACAAAATTCTTGCAAACTGAATCCAAGATCACGTCAAAATGATCTTCCATCATGATCAAGTAGGCTTCATTACAGGGATGCAGGGATGGTACAGTAAATATATGGAAATCCATGAATGTAATTCACTATATAAACAACCTCAAAGGAAAAAAAAAAACATGATCATCTCATTAGATGCTGAGAAAGCATTTGACAAAATCCAACATGATAAAAGTCTTGGAAAGATCAGGAATTCAAGGCCCATACCTAAACATAGTGAAAGCAATATACAGAAAACCAGTAGCCAACATCAAACTAAATGGAGAGAAACTTGAAGCAATCCCACTAAAATCAGGGACTAGACAAGGCTGCCCACTCTCTCTCTCTACCTATTCAATATTGTACTTGAAGTCCTAGCCAGAGCAATTAGACAACAAAAGGAGATCAAAGGGATAGGAATTGGAAAGGAAGAAGTCAAATTATCACTATTTGCTGATGATATGATAGTATACTTAAGTGACCCCAAAAATTCCACCAGAGAGCTTTTAAACCTGATAAACAACTTCAGCAAAGTAGCTGGATATAAAATTAACTCAAGCAAATCAGTGGCCTTCTTCTACACAACAGATAATCATAGCCAATTTAAAATGTCCCTGTCATGAAACAATGTAACATACCAATTATTTTACACAGTTCCCCTTTGGGGAGAGCAAGTGCTGCTATATTTGTTAATTGAGCGAATAAAAAATCCTCATATATAATTTTAATTCATTTCTTCTACACATCCTTTATTTCTTAAGTTTTCTACATACAAAACAAGACCTCAATTCTTTATATTCCATTTATTCTAGTAAAAAATAGACTCAAATTTACCAAGTTCAATCTGCCCAGAAAAAAAAATATATATATATATATATATATATATATATATATATATATATATATATATCATAAGAGTTGACTTCAGAAACAAGTGTGGTTCACTAGGGATGGTAAAGAACAGAACACACTTAGAATGATGTCTTTCAATGATTTTTGGTAAATAAGTAAATATTCCCATTTTAGAAAGAAATCCCAGGTATAGAAGGCTGAACTGAGAAAAATTCTAGAAGATTTGGGGTAAAATTTAATTCTATAAAAATAAAACAATAAATGTTCAGTGTAATTTGAGTATAAGACATGCAGAACTTACCATGCCAGAAGTGATGGTTAGGAAACTGCAAAGGGTTACATTGCTGTAAGGTCATCCTGTAGACACGGGAAGATACCAAAGATGTTTGAATACTATTGTGTGTCACCAGCTTTGAATGTGAGAGAAAGCATCCATAGGGGCTTTCTGTAAATGTAAGATTCTTCCCTACATGCACACCTTATAACTTATACTTAAATACAATGAACAAATACAACCTCTTCCCTTTCAATTGCTCCCATCCTTAAGAACCATGTATAATTCACAGATAAAATAGGAATTTCTTTGTCTCTACTTAAAAATTAGAGAATATTACTGATTCCTGTTTCTGTAACCTAGAGTATTTTGTCACAATTGTGACCTACATCAACCACCTAGTTCTACTATTAATAGCTATGGATTGTTTTTATACAGTCTGATTCCTTGTCGTTCAGAATGAGAGTGATAATGGGAATTAAATAATTACACTAAGAAAAGATATTGGGTACACAGCAGTTCCACAGGTACATTGCTTGCTGTGCGTGTGGCATATAATAATTTTCTGGGCTTGGTAAATTATTCCTCAATCTTGGTATATATTCAAAATGAACCAAATGAAATGCTATTAGATTTAGATTTCCATAAAATGAAGCAACCAATTACCATGGAAAAGAATTGGTGTTCCAATTTTATTAATACAATATGTCAGCCATGGAGGAGAGATTTTGATGCTTCTGCTTCAAACTCCAAGTAGCATGCAATCCGGTTTTAGAGCAAGAATCAAAGCCTAGATACACATTAGTGTTTTAAGCACATTTTAACTGACCCTGAACAAAAATCCAAATTTTATTCTGCACAGATGGCAGGCAGCAATATTCTTGGCTGCCAAAAATATGTGCAGACTGGGAGAACTTGATGACTTATTAAAATTGTTCTTTTAGCATCACCTGTCATCAGTGATTCGAGACATTTCAAAGTAAATGGAAAACTTTCAATGTCTTATCAGAGAATGGACAATGGCTCCTGATGCTTTGACAGAGTATATTCTTATGTGGAATAAGATTTCAAGGTAGATTAGTGTGCAAACTCAAATACAGAAAAACTGAAAATGGAAATGAATTTTATCATCTGATCTGAGGGAGAAATGAATGTGAATTATTTCAATTCAATGCATTGGGTATAAGGCCCTGCACTGTCTCTCTCATGCTGATCTTCATGCGAAGATGTGTTTACACCCAAGGAGGCCATGACTAAAAACTTCTCAGTAAGCAGCTATGGCACAAATCCAGATTTTTGAAGCCTAGGGATGAGTTCTTGGATCTGTCTTCTCAATTGACTTGTTTTCCATCCTTAAATTAAGATGATTATTTTAGATAATTTAGATAATAGCTTGAAGAATAACACTCTTTTTCCCTTGTTCAATATGCTTGAGAGGTAAATGGTAATGACTGGTTTTGCTGCTTATTTAAATAAGTCAAAATAAGAGATCAGGAAGTTTTCTAATATCCCATGTCAAATGAAACATGACTTGAATTCTATAATGTTCTCTTAGCATTTTATTTAACTATGATATGCTTCAAATATTTGACCCATATGTTTCTAATTCATTCATAGTAGCATCAGAATATCTTTAAATTACTACTTGGTGCAATATACATTACTATAATGTGTATGGATAGGTTCTAGTACTGGAAAATGAAATGTTTTACTTAACAGTGGAAATTTCTTGAATGTTTATTTCAAATACATTTTTACACATAGTGTAAATACATTATTTCGAAAAAGATTCATTTCCCCATGAGCATTATTATAATATGGAGTTTTATGAGACATAACATCTAAATCTTATTCACTTTTTGCAGAAAGAAAATGGATTTCTGAAGAGAATTAGTCATTTAGATAATAGAGCTAACTGTTAGTAAGATATCAGTAGTAAGGTGAAGAAATACTCAACTTGGAAAGTAATTGTGATTATGAATTAATTTTTGTATGATTATAATTTTAGAATCCACACAATACATTAGGTCTTAAAGTGGGAAAGCCTTTATATTAATCTTGTTATGTTATTTATCAGATTTCTTAAAAGAAATTAAGTCAATCTGGTGTTAATGTTTATCATAAGATAGCTACTAGAAGGAATAGATTTCTGCTGTTAGGGGACTAGGAGTCAGACAGATCCCTGATCACTGGCACTCAGACAGTAAAAAAAAAGGCTCTAGGACGATTAATGAATTATTCACTTAAGCATTTAAGAAAATAGTGGACATCCTGATTCATTTAACTCTATAGAACAAAGAGTGGTTGGTCTTTTTCTGGCCACAGAGAACTGTTTAATGAGACAGTCAAATCTTCCAGCAGGAGGAAGCATGTCTAGGTGATGGAACCAATAAACATTCTTCTTTTTAAATCTTATATGTGACTATGTGATAGCCTAGTCTAGCCTATTCTAAAGGCAGAAGACAGTCCAACTCATCACTAAACATTTAAAAGTATTGGCCTGCTTTTTTTTTTTTTTCTCTCATGTTTGAAACTCATTTGACTCAATTCTAAGAGTCACAGAAAAAGTCAGGATTAGGAAATCAGAAAATAGGAATTTGATTGTTCACCCTGATAACATTTACATTTGGCTTATAGCTCTGAGTTATGTCTTCATTGTGCTCAGTTAGTATATTTCTACTCCACTAACTTTTCCTTATTTTTATGAGAAAAATACCATCCTTGAATATGGCTTGACTTTCAGCATATGATACTAGTTATGTATTATATATTTCTTTCTGAACCAAATTTTACACATTATTTTAAGGGAGCTATTATAATATTGAAACATATGCATTATGAGTTGGATTGCCATTTTTCTGATCCTATAAGCAATATTCTAACAAAGTTTTTACCCTATATTGGTTTTATGCCTTAAAATATTAAGTAGTAAAATTAATTACCAAAATTATATATTCATTTGTTTGTTTCATTGCACTCACAACAAATATTTAGAGTAAAATGAAAAAATAAAATTGCATATATGCATCTAAACAAGATGTAACCCATTAAATGTTTTGTTTCTATTCTTTGTTCACTTATTCTCTTTTCATTTAATGTGAAATTTTGTGTAACCAGTTGGTTCTGAAAAAACATTTTTGTTGCTTAAGATTTGAATATTTCACTATTTATACCTTACATCATAGTCCTTCCTATCCAAAAATCACATTCATGTTTAAAATGTACACCACATTTGTTTAAAGACAAATCAATTAATAGATTTTAGAGATTAAACAATGTAAATATTTTAACAACACACTTAAGAATAGCTTTAAATATTCTTAAACATGTGATAGCCAAGATCTTGATCTATTTTCTGTTTCGCCTTTTCTTCTCACATAAAAAAGCAAATGTGTAGGGCTTCCATTTTAATATTAGTGATAAAAATAATTACAAAAGCAATAAACCCTACCGTCCATGTCAATCACTATATACTTAGATATTCTACATAATTATCTCAAATATAGAAAATATTTTATATTTTGGGAAATGACATTTTAATTTTATTCTTTCCCATTTAGGTGCATGAAGACATTTAAGATATTATGCTCAAAAGTAGATATTTGCTCATGTATAAGCTGTTAGCTATACAAACTATGATAGTAAGGAAGAAAAGCATAAGATAAAACATGTTATATGGTCTGGAAGTATAGCTTCAAGTACATCTCAATGTGTGCAGGTGGAGAGGCAGGCATTCAGGAAGAACAATACAGCATTATCTCTGTAACATAGGTCAGGAGCTTAAGAACATTGATATCCTTTACTTTTGACTTCCACCCCAGGCTCTAGTTACTTCTGAAGAAACTTTCCTATTAGTTTAGCTCTTCCCTTCTGAGCATCTTTCTCACCTTCCAGTGTTTTAATTTTTTTTTGTCTTGACTGCTAGTAGAAAATCTTTGGGCCCACTGTTGTGCAATCATTCTCCTGACTTTCCTGTGTCTTTCCTGAGCTCTTAATGCTCAGACTTCTCCCCATACAGAAAACCCTCTGCAGGCTGCAGCAGCATCAAGATGCAGAACTCTCAGCTCCTTCTCCCATACCATGTATGCCTGGATGCTGCCATGTTTCCTGCCATGATGATAATGAACTAAACCTTTAAAATTGTAATCCAGGTCCAATCAAATGTTGTCCTTTAAAAAGTTGCCTTTGTCATGGCATCTCTTCACAGCAACAGAGACAATAATGAAGCATCAAATAGGTATTTTGTATATTTTTGAATATATTTTAGAATATATTCTTCCCCATGAATGTGTGGGAAATTTTTGAATTACATAGAACCAACATGTCAGTCATGAATAACAATCTGTCTATATTCTATCCATTTATCTATCAACTTATACAGATTGTTTTCAAGTATAGAATAGTGTGTCATTGGACTTGTGGAATAGGGGTGTTTGCTGATTGGGAAATAAGTATTGGAATAATAAAACTCATTGGAAACAAATTGCAAGTTGAGCTGAAGCTTTGTCGTGCTTTACAGCCCAGGTTGGCATCTCATTAGTGGCAAATCACCTGTCTCAGTTTTCTAAGTGCTGGTGTGTCAAATAAAATGTCATACTCCATTTTTTCATACAATAGTGCTTTGCCTGGGCCATTTGGAAACTTTTCCTTCAAATAGAAAGAATGATCTAAGGCTGACAAATTACAGCCAGTGTGCTAGAGTACTAAGCCTATAAATTGAGGAGAGCCTAGATTGTAAAATGTAGGGGTATAGAGGAAAGATTATATTTGTTTGAGTACTTTACCAGTGGGACAGAGGGGGAAGAAATGAATGCTTAGGGCAGTCAAATGGACATTTTATGTTCAATCACACCTGTCATTTTTTTTGACTCTGTCATATCATAAAATGCATGATCCTGTATTGCCCACTCTGAGTCTTTGTACTGGTCATTAGGAAGTAGGGATACCTTTCCTTAAACTTGGCATAAACAGATAATTCAGCACTCTTAACCCAAGATTGTTTAACTAAGTGGAAATCTATAATTATATACAACTATATCTGTCCACATGGTTTTCCTTTCTTTTTCTGGGCTCACACTACTCCAGTAATCAAGAATACCTTTGGATTATGAACTATTTGACATTTTAAAAACCAAAGACTTCATTTGAGAACATTTTCAGATAGAAGTCTTTGTGCTTGTGCTTGTAGATTTTGCATGTCCTATATATAGTAACTTAGCTAGTTCTCAGACACAATCTATCATTTCATGGGTTTAATGATTGTATATAAGAATCTGTTTGATAGTACAGGTATCCCATTATGCTTCTTAGAAAGTGGTTCTTCAGACATCTTTGTGTGTCTAGAAAACCTTTACTCTAAGTCTTTTTTATCCACGTTCATCTCCTGCTTCTTGTTTCTCCCCAATGTTTGTCCTTTCCTGCCTATATTGTATATTAGCTGATTAGGCTTGTCCATTGGCAAATTGTTCTTGAGTCATTAGTGTGAATAATTTGATTTGGGCCATCAGACACTACTTCATTGAGGGCCACATACAGAGTAATTTTTATTATTCATTTGAGTTACAAATCTCTCCAAGCAGGATTGAATTTAGAGTAATGCCATGGAGTAGAATAACATCAAGATTTTATCTCTTTTCACATTTGCAAACGTCTATGAAATTATTAAGCAGAGAAAATGGATTATTCAGGAAAACTATTACAATAGACTTATTTATTTTTACAGGGTCTCACTGTGTAGCCCATGCTGTCAGGATACCTGCAATGTCTCCCAGGCTGGCTCCAACTTTCTTTTGCCTTAACCTATCTAGGGTCAGCATAATGAGATCACATCTTGGCATCCATCTTTTAACTCTCAAAGTCAAAAAAATAGAAACTTTCTCAAATAAGATGTAAAGTTTCGTGAGCATTAGTTAAAAATAGTAGGAATGTACATAAAGAAAAATGATGTCTTTGAATATGATAGACTGTTAGCAATAGATGTTGTTTATAAATAATTGTGCACTATATTCCTAAATTTTTGTATTCTTTCTCACATAGTCATTGATTACAATAGTCATAGAAGTAATAATATTTTCCCAAATAAAGTATATTAATATGTAATCTTAATTTCAATAAGAATATGTATACAATAATTTAAGTTGCATTATGATTCTATATTGCATAATTTGTTTAGAATGTCAGGCAGTGATGTTATTGGATAAACATGTCTCTTAGTTTTTTCAGCACACACAAATTTCTTACAGAGAGTGACCTTCTCCTAGCTTGTAATTACAAAAGATTACCAATCTGAGTTTAGCTGTCATTTAACAGGATATTGAGTGGATCAAAATGGTAACTGGATAGTGCTTATAAAAAGATGAACAATAATTTCTGCTGTTAGGGGTACAATAAATATATTAATTTTGAGGAAACAAAAGCAATTGATAAATTGAAGAGGAATTTAAAATACAATTCAGTTAGAACAGGACAGGAACTTGTATTTTTTTTCTTTTGTAAATTCACCTTTTTTTTTTCTAATTCTGAACAATTCCAGACTAGAAAACTAAAATCCCCCTTTAAAATGTTAAAGTAAAAGGGAGCTATGTCTACAGACTAGGATCTCTACATTTTCATTTGCAGGATGCTTCCCTCTAGGTAGTGTGTGTTCACAACTGAATTATGACTTTGGCTCCCGGTCAGACCCTGTTGAATCACAGAAGATAAATTGATCAACAACACTAAAGTTAAGACTCATAATTTACTTGTCCAAAGTGCATCTTGCAAAACCAATTTGGATAAGCAATAAAAATTTGGGGGGAAAATGCCAAGAATACCCATCATTCCATTTTATTTTGGTTGTGGGAGTTTTGCCTAGCAAATGTGTTTTACATTCTTAGAATTTACTGCTTTTTGAAGCAAATGTAGAAATTGTCTAGATTGTGCAACCCAATGTTTTATTGCCTTTCAAAACCATCATGTTTCTTAAGATGAAATAAAGAATGTTTATATACTCTCAGATAGCATTTCTGACCCAGTCTGTCAAGGGAACTTTCATTGTGTGTCATAGAATCAAACATGTATGCAACTACATGCATTGAATATATCTCACACACTTGATAATACTCCATGTTATGTTTTTGAAGTAGGGATTCATTGAAAATCTAGGGAGAGTTTTGAGACACAACTTAATCTTAATGTGTTTAGTACTTCAGAATAGCTAAGATATCTAAACCCTATGCAGAGCATGATGTCACAGTGCTCTCAAGCTAAGTGGGTAGATACAATACATATGAAACTTCTGAAAAGGAAGATAGAATCCGTACCAGACTTTGAAAGAGGTCATTTTGAAATTTCCTTGAAGCGAGGTGGTTATGAGTGGTAAGGGACAGTGAGAGCAACAAGTCACAAATCTAAGAGGTCAAGATAAGTAAGATACTCTGTAAATATAAGAGAATGACCAGAGCTCTGTCATAGACTTTTTATTGCCTTCTGGAATACACAAATAGTGATTTTTAAAACAGCTATATATAGTATTAGAAAAATAATATTAGAAGAAAGAAGTAACTAATATTGATGAACTATTTTCTGTTTTTACTTTATAAATAATTACTAATCATAGAATGCACAAAAATAAGATTCTTAAAGTTAACTATAATTCATAGAAACAAAAAAGTAACCGACTGAGAAGTACCTAGTGGGTGTGAGGTGGGTTGGTGGATGAGTTGGTATGGGTGGGTATGGAGGAAACACCCTCTAAGAAGCAAAGAGGAGGGGGTGAGGAACTTGGGGAGAAGGGACAGGTAAGGGGCCGACATTTGGAATATAAATAAATAATAATAATAAAGATGAATAGGGGGCTAAGAATGACATGGCTAGGTCATACCATAAGCTCTGTTTGAGCTTTTGGAGGAATCTTCACACTGATTTCCGTAGTGATAGCTCCTGTTGTAATCTCCAGTGAATAATTGTGCCTCTTTTTTTTTTTTTTTTTATCAACTCTCTCGGTGTTTTTAATTTTTTTTTTTATCTTAGTAGTTCGGACTAGAGCAAGATGAAATTTCAAAGTAACTTTAATTTACATTACCCTGATGACTAAGTATATAGAAATAATTTTAGACATTTGTGTTTCACCTATTAGACTCTCCTTTCAGATTCACACCAAATTATCTTTTGGGTTGTTTTATTCTAGATACCAACCCTCTGTCAAATGCAAATACCATATATCCATTTTTCCAAGTGGAATCTGCCTCCATTCTTGGATGATAGTGTCCTTGGCAGTACTAAATCATTTTAGTATCATGAAGAAGTATTCATTGTTTAATTTAATATCGTACAACCACAGTCTTGTTCAGAAAGTAGTTTTGCCTTTAAATGCAGGAATTTAAATCCCTTTTGTTTTCCCTCTTAGATTAAAGGCAGGTGCAAGTAAAGTATGAATCCCAACCCAAAATAAGGAATTGTTGACTACTGATGACTTCTAGGAGAGCACTTGAATTTAGAGTTTGACAGACAATAATCCACAGAAAGTTTTTCCTCAGGTGATTATGAATTGAAATGTGTTATACATGTTACAGTTTCAGAAATTTACCCACCATGCCATCTGCATGTAATGCCCATAATATTACTTCCTCTTATCCTAGCTCTCAGTCACTGAACTCAAGGATCTAGAGATAACAGGTTGGTGAAAGTGCAATACAAGAATGACTATGTCAGTTAGTAGAGAATAAAATGACAGAGCTAACAAATGTGTGATTGAACAGAAAACATTAGCCATGATTAAACATCAGCCTGAATTCTGAGGCTTATAAGACAACAGATGTAGATAAATCTGATTTTACCACCTGTGATATTTTCACATAGTGAAATGTGCCTTTCTGAAATATGTAACATTACTCAGGACTTGAAGTCACTCTGTGGCTGGATTTCAGACAGGTTTTGTTTACCAAGTTCTTTCAAAATCTAGGAGCCACTCAATGTCAGTAGCCTACAGAGTGTTAGCGTTTTAGATTTTCATTTTTTAACAGTTTCCTTAATTATACTTAAGATGTTAAGAGAGAAATCAGTATCTACTTGGTTTACTTTTTATCCTTTTTTAATTTCTTTTTCCATAACTTTTCTTTTTCCCTTCACCATTCTTTTTAGATTTTCATTGAATACATTGTTTTCTGAAACAATATATGCTGAGTAGAGTTTCTCCTCCCTCTACTCCTCCCAGCTCCCCTGACCTCTTTGGATAAATACAAGCTATATGCATTCTCAATACTGTTCTAATTTGGCCACAAGTAGAAAGATAGCCAGCAGATTATTTTGCAAGATATTCAAAAACACTTAGGAGATAATATTTAGAGATATCAGAAGTTTTCAAAATATTACAAAAGTAGTCACAATGATGGTAGGTACAGGGACATGGATGAAAGCCAGGCACCTGTGAAGAATAAACTATAAAGTTACTCATATTTTTACGGAAGAGATTATCTGCCAGGGCTCTTTAGGCCACATGGATAGGAAAAGCTCTGGAGAAAAAGAAATATTGTTAATAAACATAGGAGCAAAATGGATATTTCATGATAATTCAAGGGATTAATGAAAGAACAATCAAGTCAGTAACTGTTTAAAAATACAATGGTCTTAGATTTTTAAGGAATAAGAAATGTTTCACTTGGTTGTGATTTTTCTGTGATGGTAGCCATCTGTTGCAAAGATACATTTTCTAAGTATTAAGGACAATGTTTGATTTTACCAGAAGTCACACAGCTAAGTAATGCCTTCCTGAAGTCACAGAGAAAAATGGAGGGTGGGGATGGCAAGGGATGTTGCTGAAGTAATTTGGAGACACTATGGGAAGTTTCATATAAACATCCTGTAAACACTTCATTGGGCATCTTCAGCATCCACTTGGGGAATGCTGCCTAAGGCACAACTTTATTGTAGCTGAGCAGAATCATTGAAAATGATAAGCTTCCTGAGTCAACAAGAATTAATAAGCATTTTATGAATGCAGAGGCTTTAGGGAAATTTTATGTAGGGATTTTATATAAACTATTAAAATTTTTACTTCATTCCTAGCATTGGAGATAAAAATCGTTTTGAAGGATTTCCTTTCACCTGATGCATTTCAGAGGTCTGTTTTAAGCAAAACCAACCAGTAAAAAAATGAGGAAGCAGTAGTATAGGTGTTAGGTGAAAGACCAGGAGTTAGGACTGGACATCCATACATGAGTTCAAAGGGAGAGATGAGGAGAGGTTGCTTTGGGAGAGCTCGTAACCTGAAAAGAGCCAGAGGTAGGAGTTTTACCCAATCAAGGTGAAGTTCTTATGACAGCTTAACAAGAGTGGTTTTTAAAGAGCGTGTACTGGCTAGTTTTGTGTGTCAACTTGACACAGGCTGGAGTTATCACAGAGAAGGAAGCTTCAGTTGGGGAAGTGCCTCCATGAGATCCAGCTGTGGGGCATTTTCTCAATTAGTGATCAAGGGGGGTAGGCCCCTTGTTCGTGGTGCCATCTCTGGGCTGAAAGTCTTGGGTTCTATAAGAGAGCAGGCTGAACAAGCCAGGGGAAAGCAAGCCAGCAAGAAACATCTCTCCATGGCCTCTGCATCAGCTCCTGCTTCTTGACCTGCTTGAGTTCCAGTCCTGACTTCCTCTGGTGATAAACATCAATGTGGAAATAAGCTGAATAAATCCTTTCCTCCTCAACTTGCTTCTTGGTCAAGATGTTTGTGCAAAAATAAAAACCCTGACTAAGACAGAGTGATTAGTTCTTTTTACCTTACTAGAAGATTCAGGGTGGTAAGGAATGTCAAAATGCCAGGGGATATCTAGGGCCTTAGAAAGGATTTGAGAGACTTGGGAAGTAAATTTAGGACTATTGTCTGATTGGAGAGAGGCTGGGACACCAAACTAGGGGATGATCTCTTGGAGGAGGAGATCAGAGACTGTCTGAGCCCTTTTGTTTGTTGTGGGAAATGCCTCTACCCACCCTGAGAAGGTGTCCACCAAGACCAGGAGGTACTTGGCATGCCTGACAGTGGGCATGTAGGTAAAGTCAAGTTGCCAGTCAGTTCTAGGAAGGGAACCTCTAGCCTGATGGGTAGGAAAAGGGGTGCTATGATACTTTGAGTTGGGGTCGGACTTCTGACAGATTTTGCAAGAAGCAGTGATAGATTTTAAGAAGCTTAAGTCCTCAGGAGTAGGTTGTAGAGAGAGAGGGTATTGAGCTTGGTACCCCAGAAATTGGATACAACAGAGGGGTTCTGGACGTCCCAGACTTGGGGATCTGCCAGAGAAGCTGATAAAGGTAATTACATGGTAGTGTTAGTAGGTTACCTGGCTAGGAGAAGGAGCCAAGGAACTGCTGGCAAGCCTGGGTTTAGGCGAATGTGAGGAGGGAGAAAGGAACATGTACTCTGACAAGGCCATCTATTCCAGCAACTTCTCTTAGAGGTAGGACCGTTGCTGGGTCAGGTGTCTCTGGGGAGGAAGGACTGGGAGGTTTGGTAGTAGCCTTAGAGCGAGTGACAGGAGGAGTGAAAGTAGCTGCCAATGTGGGGTATTTGGAGCGTCCCACAGCTGGCACAGAAGGGAAGGGCTCTGTAGAGGCAGGGCTAGCAGGTCCTGGAACATCCTGGTGAGGAGGAGAAACTGAGGTATCAGTTTGGGCTTTTGATGGTGTGGAGACTGGCCTGCAGCGAAAAATGGGTGGTTCATTAGCTGGATCTATCGTCGTAGCATCATCTAGAGGAGATTATGTAGATTTCATGGATTCTGGGAATGTTGCCCTGGCAACAGGTCTGTGGACCCTGCCATGCATGGCCACAGGCTTTGGATGTCCTGATGCTAACAATAGGCAAGTAGTAAATGGGTGAAAGAATTCACTTTTAGAGTTGAGTGGGTGTAAGGCAGCTCTATTGATAAGCTACAAGTATAAAGTGTACAGCATATACGGGGTACAAGAGTAGCAGAACTAAAGTCTTGTTTGTAGGGGGAGGGGATAGTTGGCATTTCTACCCTTTGGTTACAGTGACCTATTGTGGACATCCATGTGTGAAAATGAGAGAATTTATAACCGGTCAATGCTTGACTTTAGGTAGAATTTGTGTTTTGAATGCAACAACTCTGTGTGCCCAAGTCTAGGTTAATTGTGATGTTTGTGCTCAGTTTTGTCATTTTGGCCATCATGTAGTTTCCCATAAAGCAACGTGTGTTTTTTATTGCACTGTCTTCTTAATCTCTCAGTCATCGCATGCTCTCTATCAGAATCAGATAGAAGGAAGATTGCCTAAGGGAGAAGAATTGTATGGAATATTCAACAGTCTGAAAGAAAGCCACCATTGGAGGAAAGGTTTGTGCAAGGATGCAAGGTACCAAGGAACCTAGTATTTGGTTCTGACTTTATTACTAGATAGAATTGGTCATGCAGTCCTCATTCAGCATGTATTTTGTGACAGGGTCTTACTCTGTAGTTCAGGCTGATTTGTGACTGACTGTACAACGCAGGCTCTTGTCTCTGGTTTAGACTACTCATAGTTGAGCACATAGATCCCTTATTAGCCCTTATCCTGACTTTACATCTCATAGTTTCTTTGCAAAATCAACGAAAAAAATAAAGTAAAATTTGAAAATAATTCATAACATATGGCAATAACGGTAATTAAGCCTGAAAATTAAAGTAAAATATAAAATTAATGGATTAAATATTTGCTTCAGGACCATCTAATATTTAGGAAAGTACAGGGCCAAGAAGTGGGAGAGGGTGGGCTGGTGAGTGAGGGGAGGGGGGAGGGAACAGGGTTTTGTTTTGTTTTTTTCTTTTTTCCTTTCTTCTTCTTTCTTATTTTTTTTTCCAGAGGAGAAACAGGTAGAGGAGATATTATTTGACATGTAAATAAAGAAAATATCTAAAAAAAAAACCAACAAAACAAAGAATATAAATAAACACATATATCTTCATAAAAGACCATGCCTGATAAATACATAACACTATTTTAGTCTTAACATATGTAAATTATATGCATACAAAACATGTAGCATATGCTCTGAGCTATCTTTTGTTCCTCAACCAAATCATGTCACTTGGTTTTCAGTCTGATATGACAGAATTAATATTACTTACATTTACTGTAATGGAAATGAAGTCGTAAGTCAAAGGTAAACCCCTAAGACAGTGCAGAGTAAACATAATGGAGCTGAAGTTGCATCAAGTCAACAAAAGGGGTCACAACAAACAAGCAAAATAAAACAAAAAGTTAATGTTCAAATGCAGCCAGTCCTCCAAATTCCAAATATGATAATAGAATGTATTTCCAAGTCACAGACCTAAAGTGGGAAACCATACTATAATGTTTAATAAATGATGCTCGTGATAAAAGGACACGAGGAAGGTCATGAGGAGTTGGAGAGAAAGCCCACTGCTATCCACATATGCCTCTCATTTGTTTTACTGTCTTGAAATGCCTTATTTTCTTGTTTCTTCAAGAGGAGTGCATATTCTCTCTAGAGCCAGTGTGGTTGGGGACTGCTGTCCCTTTTCTGGGACTTCTGTTTAAGACCACTGCAATCTGGACATAACTTGCTACATCTTCTTCCAGACTTGGGTTGAAAGCTGACATTGGGAAAGGAGATTTTGTGTTTCCCACATCATCTCCTTAAATGCAGTATAGTTTC
Organism: Montemys delectorum; assembly: GCA_019843815.1. NCBI lineage: Eukaryota > Metazoa > Chordata > Mammalia > Rodentia > Muridae > Montemys > Montemys delectorum. Next base: position 521 of record JADRCD010186315.1, on the reverse strand, counting down.
AATGAAAAGTATGCTATAATGTCTTCTGCTTACTTTATATGCCTGAAATATTCATACATAAATGCTAAAAACAAAAACAGAATTTTAAATTCTCTCCAATTTCAAGTACTTACCTTTTGCAGGCTCTGAGGAGCCAGAGAACAGCCAGCACATGTCCAGTGCCACTCCAAATGGAAGTCAAATCTTCAAAGCATACCCAATATTTAAACTCTGGCAGAAATGCTAAACTAATTATCTGCGGAAGCAGGATTGTGCATGTTTATTTTGTGATTTAATAAAAAGCTGACATAGCGGCCATTAGCTTCCCAGAGTGTGCCCCGTTTAATATGCAAAACACATAGAAATTAACATAGTAATTATGTTAGAACTAACAGGATACAAACATTTTAAATGGATTTAACACATTAAATAATTCCATGTCTTATGTGGCCCTGGTGTCTTTCACAGATGGTCACAACATTTGCTAATTTGTTCTACAGGTAGTGCAAATTAATGTGATTTTCTTTGACACATTCTTTTTT
>JADRCD010186312.1:0-11958 GCA_019843815.1 Montemys delectorum | reverse complement strand
TTTTTTTTCCATAACAAAAATGAATTTCCATTTAGTTCTGAAGGATGTGAAAGAATTAAACAACAAGAGACAAGAAATAGAATCCGAGGTGGCAGCACAGTCTCCTAAGGTAGATCTTAGCATATGAAAGGAGCAAGGCAGGTGGACAAAGCAGCCAAGGTACAAACTCATTTGGAGAGAAAAATCATTGCTGCAAGTAACATTTCATTGATTTTTTTTCTTTTTAATAAAACAAGGGTTTAGTCACATCCCTCAGTTCTCAACATAAATCCCCAAAGTTGTATTACATAATGAAATTAATTAAAGAGAGTTCATCCAGGTTCCTGGCTCCTGTGAGTGAGGAGCCATGGACTTGTCTCCTCCAGTTTTCTGTAACTGCTTTCCTTAAGTGCTATGCTGATGAGTTTGGATCAACTATTAACTATAATTGAAGCTGAATACAATTTAGCATTTACATTTCAGTTCTTCAGGTAATAATTCCATGAATTGCATTATAAAACTAGGACAAAAATTAAGAGTTATTGACAAAAGGTGACCAGGAATGGAAAAACTTCTTGTGGTTATGATCAGCTACATGGAATATGCCTAAATCATACCCATGGAAATAGTAAATATGTTTATTTTGACAAGTAAAAGATCCAGGACTACATGTTTGAGTACTGGGATACAAGTTTTCTGCTTAGTTTTTTTTCTTAGAACTTTTACTCCACATATCTCAAAGTTCTATGATGGACTGTAAAATGTAATATAGTAGATCTTTAGATTTCAAGGCTGGGCAAAAAGTGTTTGTTATGTGTCTTTTTCCTGGGGTGATAGAAAAAAAAAGTGTTCAACCAAGATTGTGCCCTGATGCAGAAGAAAGGAACTATGTCATCCAAATCTAATTTAGTGAGCCAATAAGATTATTGTGGTTCATTACAGAGTATGCATGACTTAAAAGCAGTAGCATTACTTGAATCCCAGCCCACAACATATGAAGTCTTATGAAAGTTATGCTACTGAGGTTCTCTGCATAACTTATAGGCAGTTCAGTCACTGAGAGAATCAATCTTCTCTGCCCTACAACTGTTAACACCATATGAAAGCTTGGGAATGTGGGAGGAGGAGTTTTATGAAGCTTGTAAATTTCAGTAGCTTCCTGAGTACTGCAAGTTGCATTCACCTCACAGATTTTGGAATTTGCTTCTTTCTGAGTCTTACAAAACTCTCTCTTTCCTTCTATTGGGAGTGTTTTAACTTGGAGAAATATGGTTACACAAAGGAAATATGCAATCTCCGGTTTATCTCAATCATTTCATGTGGATGGCCATCTAATTAAATCAAAATAATTAGTATATTAAAGAAAATCTGTACATTGATATAGGGAGCAAATGAAGTTCTGAGTGACTGAACTTTGATGTAGGCACATCCATGTCAAGGAAGAGTGGCTGTGCCCCATGGGAGCTGCAGAACTTCTATCAGATGAGGTTCAGGGGAATGGTATAGCTTTCCTTAGGCCAAGACCCAAATGTTGGCAGTATGTACAAAAACAATGCTTACAGTATCTTTGTGCTCCAACAATATTTATGACCTAATGGCTGCTCAGCTACAGAGATTGCTCCTACCAAGATTGGAGGAGCAATTATGGAGTTTCATAATTTTACAGTTTTCTAAGAACATTCAATCACAGTTTTTAAGTTAACATGTGTTTGTCATTTCTTTATTCCTCATTCCTCCAGAAAAGTCAACCCCTAGCATTATAAAGAGAATGCCATGTGTAAATAAAATATCAAATGATGTTTATATTCTCATTGCTTTATAGACCGAAGTAAAAATCTAATATTGATGTATTTTATATCAGAAGCTGTTTATCTCATTGTCCATGTAAGCTTTTATTTAGCTTCTTTTGTTTGTTTATAAATATAATATCATATGGTAATTGGTTTTTTTAGTAAATGCCATATATCAATTCTTTCTATGATAAGAGCCAAATTTTATAATGGGAATTTTAATATCTACAGAGAGGAATATTGCAATTTTTGTGAGATATTTCTTTAGCTAGTACCACCCTATCTGAATAGTTAGTGTTCTTTTTCAACTAATTCATGTTTTAAAAGAGACTCCTAAGAACATCTTCATGCATACATCTTAAAATATAACATAAGATCAGTTTTTAAAAGAAAATGGTAAGCTACAGTAGATCAGAATTGTGAAGCGATTTTCCAAATCTTATTAGTAAAGTTGATGTTTTAATTTGAATATAACTTATGTCTCACTAAGTAAAAGGTGCTTATCTCCTAGTCAAATGAAAAAATCAACAACCAAACACTCCCAAAGAAACCAGCATCTACCTCTCTACATCTAGAAGAAGAAATAAAATTGTTTCTTCTTTTAAGAGTAAGCCACATAGACCAGCCAATCACTTGTCCAGGAGACCACACATCAGCAAGGTGGTCTCATATTAATCGATGCTAAAGAGATAGGAGGACTAGATTGCCCTTTAATGCAGTAATATACTTTTCCTTTCCAAAATTCTGAATTTATTCCGTACACACATATGACAGGTAAGAGCAGTACCTGTGACTGTAAATTGACTTCAATACTGTCTTTATGCTTTAAGGACAAAGCAAAATATGATTTGCAATAGGTAGAAATAATGCAACTGTTAATAAATATAGAAATTGAAATATCAGATTAAAAAAATACATTATCCAAAAAGCTAGTTTATTCAAAGAAAAACGTTCTTTAACAGACTGAGAGAGAAATGCTCATGATTTTAAATTCATAGTTATCTTTGAGTTCAATGTCTGTTAATGTTGAAGATCTTCAAGTGAGTAGACAAAGGCATAGAATGAATTCAATGCCTCATCGGTTTGTTCACACCAGGTAGGAGCTTGTCATGGTTTAGAATCACAATGGAGACTAGGAATTAAACTCAGCATCACCTAATTCTAATGCACAAATTTCATACTTTACAACAGAAAGCTCAAGATAGATTCTTTAAGTCAATTCCTGCCCTCAGATATTCACAGACAATTCCCACAGTGGGAGCGAATCCATCACAAGCTCCTGGTGTGTATGAAATCAATTCTCAAGAGTCAAAAGGCATCGTTAGTGCCCACACTCATTGAAAAGCAGCATGGATCTTAAAATGTCAGCTGCATGGAAGGCATATCATTAATAGACTTCACTCACAGTACTGGGATGTTTAAACACAGATCCAATGAATCTGCAATTGTCTCATATTAACCAAGGACACTCTTATAACTGTTGCACACTGATAGCCCAGGACTGTCCTTTTGTGATCATTGAAACTTTATCCCTAATTCTATTTTGGGAGGTATGGATTACCCCTACTGGGGACTGAAACAACTTTGGATGTTCCATAGGCACAAAAATGTCAAATACAAATTACAGTTTTGGTTTCTAACCTAATAATTTGAAACTATCTCCGACTATAGTCCATTTATATATATTCCTAGATGGTTATAAGATAAAACATTGGTGAAGGTGAACAAATGAGAGAAATAGTTACAAGAACACAAATTAAGGATGTGTGTTTTATTTAATTATAGTAACATAAAATTCAAATCAAAACAATTCTGACAAATACAAGGAATAGCATCGGGGAGATTTATTCTTACAGTGAATTATAGAATTGTCTGAGCAGAAAGATTCTATATCAAGTAAAGTTTATAGTTTATAGTCATTCTTACTAATACAGTCAGAAACATTAATAATAATTGTTTCATTAAAGTCCCTCAAATCCCAAACTAATTCTAAATTTTTAAACTATGATAAGAAGAAGATTAGGAAAATAGAAATTCATATGTGAGGTAAAGAATACTATATATAAAAACTATTTCTGATATTTTAAATTTTGGTACTAAATACATCATAGTCCTATATTGTATTTATTCTAAAATAAAACTACAAAGTAGATTCTGTTTTGTTTTTTATCAGTTCAAAAAATGTTACATCATTGTTAAATAAGACAGGTCTCTAATACAGTAATACTGACAGTAAAAACATACACCTCTGCCGAGAGCTATGATTCATGATAGGCCAGCTAGTGAACAAAATATCATCATACAACAACTCAGGATTGCTGCAATCTATTTGGAAGTTTTATTAAAATAGTGCTAACTAATATTTTATTACAAGAAAATTATGCTATAATTATTTTCATAAAAGAAGGCCAAAAACAAATATAACTATCACATTTATATACATATATATATATATATATATATATATATATAATTAAAGTATCATTATATTAACATAATGTATTTACTGATAATATGTTAATGTACTTCTTAAAAAGCTGTTATTTTAAAGATAAATAATCTATCCATGTGACCTTGGTTGCAGTAGGGTACTTATTTGCACAATCCCATTTAAACTAATCCATTGCAGAGTAAGTTGTTTCTTTTATCCAAGCATCTTCAACCCTGCAGAGAAGAGAGAGATAACCAGGAAGACTCAGATAGAAACAAAGATGGCCATGTGAAGATGGATGCATCACCAGCACCTGAGCATCATGTCAGAACCCCACTTTTGGCTCTTTTTGTTTTCTTAAGTTCATCTCCAATTCCAACTCCTGCCAACCTCCCATTGTTGGGCTTACATGTTTACTTCATTACATTTAGCTTTAAAAAGACTTTTTGATGCTGAACTATACAACATAATGTTTGGCTCTTAAAGAGACAGGTCTATTATCATACATGTATCCTCTACTTCTCATTTCTGTTTGGAGAAAAAAATGTTCTGAATGCTACATTATCTTTCTAATTGAGCAGCAAACATATATTTGAGATTAACAAAAAACTTCAAGTCTGAAAATGTAAAGTCATGAAATGTTTTTCTCATTAAAATGTGAAAATATAATATACAAAGTATATACTTTGTATATATACTAAATAATTCATTAAAGTGAAGAGGCATATTTTGATGGGTGCCCCAACTCTATACAAATGCCTAGTATATTTTTCAGTGTGTTCCGTCTAAAGAGACAGAATGGCCAAAGGATAGAATCTCAGCTTATTTAGTTCCTTTTTTGGTATAGAGGCAAATTTGTATCATGCTTAAATGCATAAACTTTGGAAGCTGTTTGGCCTTGAAGATAGGATTATTTCATTTATAATTCAGTCAGCTAAGCAACAGCACAGAAATGATTACAAGTTCTTTCTCATGTGTGGGGTGCTGTGTGTGCTCAATGACATATACAGGTTAATTAATTCCAAGGTGGGAATTTTAGCTTCTAATATAAGTTGTCATAAAATTATCATATAAAGGATACTTTGAACCCTCTTCCAATAAAATCCCAAGGTAGCAAAAGAGGTGAAATTTATCTAGATAATAAACTTGTGTTTGGTTTCTTTAAAAAGAAAAATTTGACTTAGTATCTTTTACAAAATGTGTCATCAAGCACTACATAGCTGACATTTGAAATATCAGCACATCAGTAAATGCACACCTTAGGTGCTCATCGATCTTTACCATGATTTTCTCTTCTAATGTGATGTGAAAGACGATTTATTTCTGTAACATCCTAGAGAAAACACTACATTCTTCATATGTTTGTAAATACTTAGATTCCTCTCAAAAATTGGGGGTGACTGATTATTTAATACTTTTCTACAAAGATTACTAAGTATTTTAAATAAATCCAGACCACTGAGGTGAGCTTCTATCAATGAAGTATTGGTCAAATTGCCTGAATCCTTCTCTGTCTAGGAGAGCCTACTTGTGTTCATTTTTCTGGTTTTCAGTATATGTGGAACTAGAAGAATTGATCTGCTTTAGGTGACCCCCTGGACAAACAACAGGACACAGCATTGCAAACTGCAGTGCCTCAAAAATACCACACCTCTCTCTCCAAATATGTATTGATGTTACAAGCCTTGGAATCCAGGCTTCTTTGAGTCCCACTAGTCTACCTAGATTTCCATTAATAGATGAGATAAGACATCCCAAAAGACTGTGATCATGAAAGTAGCTCTGTCTGGAAAGGTTTGAGAGTGGAAACCATACTTTTTGAGTATGTTTCATCCCAAACCATGGAAAGTGGGAGTGACTTGTTCTCATGGATCAGTTACAGTCTCATAAGAGGTCCCTGATAGTTGCCAACTGAAGTAAATATCTAATGAATGAAAGAAACAAAGGAGAGAAAAAATGAAAAGAGAGAAGAATGGATGGAGAATGGAAAGAAGAGAAAGGTGAAAGAGGTAAGGAAAGGGGAGATGATAGAAGAGAGGGAAAGAGAAGACATAAGGGAGGAGAGAAGAAAAGGAGGGAAGAAAGGAAAGAAAAGAAGAGCTTTAATAAAATGGAGGGTTATCTTAGATATTTATTCCATTACTCATTCAAAAATCAATAACCCAAAAGGACAAATTTTAAAACAATGAGGAACTTTTAATGACAATAATAACTTTACTTCAGAATATCCTCCAAGAAAAGTGATGTTAACATACATCAAAAACATAAAATGTAGCGGTTGATGCTATTATTACCTTTCTTGAAATAGCAATAATTTGTCTTTCTTAAAACCAATTATTTGTTCTATATTACTCTAACATACTTATGCATCCAAATGGAGCAAATTGTGAAAAAAAGTAACATGAAGAAGAAATGCTTAACATCACGGAAATAAGTCTAAGGCCTTTTGTAACATATGTTCAAAACTCAAAGAAAGGCAGTGTCCAGTGCCATGGTAGCCTATTAGTTCTTTGTGAGCTGTACTACTATTCTTGACTGTTTCTATGATAAAGTTGTGAATAGTTAGCTAAGTGTGGAGGAATAAGAGCTACTGTCTCAATTAAAAATATGAATTAAGAAAGAGCTACACCTGTGGCTTAATAGCACACAATAACAACCGTCTCCATTAATATATGAATTAAGGAAAAGAATGGAACTTTCTTTAAGCATATAAATTGGCACATCATCAAGATATACAATTTTAAATTGGTGGACTGCATTAAACTTTTCCAAATTTGTTTTTATTTGTTATCATGGCCCAACATAAAGATAAACAGTGTTTGTGAAGTTGACTGTTGATAATTACTCCTGGTGATCCCTTAACACGTACTCTATATCTTATTAATTTTAGATACTGATGAAGTTTCTTCACTTTTTGCTTTAGAAATTCAAAGTTTAGTGTCTTTATTAAACTAATTTTAGAAGCACACAAAATACATGAAATATAACCCTAAGAAAAACTAAGTAGTAAACTAAGAAAGGAAAAATTAGTCTTGTCACTATAAGTCCAGGTTGGTGAGGTGGAGTTTGTTGCTTTGGGGAGAGATTCCTCTTTCATAATATGTCAAGGTCATACAATATCTTAATGGTGACATCATGAGCCCCTGCTTCCCAAAGAAAGAACACTGACCAGAAAGACCGAGGACAGCTACACATCCAACTGGGTCAGGAGTAGGGGGACCTTAGACAGACCTTAAATTTTCTATCTTGTGTATTCTAATGCACATAATGAAATGAGCATAATGAAAAAAAGTCCACTTTTGCTGTCAATGATCATGATGCCCTGCTAGGAGGTGCTTGGTAAATGCTCACCAAGAAAATCAGGAACAATTATACAAACAACATGGATGGCTCAGGTTTTCTGTCTTAAGTACAATGAAGAGATTCTTGTCATTGTAATTACTGAGTATCTGGATTCAGATCTAGATGGGTGAAGGGATACATACTTTCTGATTTTTGCTATATATTTTGTTCCCCAGTTGATACATTATTTAAAGACAACATATTCTTATCATATCATCTCTCTTTCACTAGTACCTAACCTAGCACATGTTACATGCCACAGTCTAGGTGGCCTTCAAAGGAATTCTTCTATGAAGAGTACTCTCATGGTAATATCCTCTTTCTTTTGCCCATAGTTGGGTGGTAATTCAGTAAAAAGATAGACTACAGCTCTCTTCGCAAAATTTTACCATCAGACAATCTGCTTGAATGTGTACTAGGGAACTCAAAACAAACAGATCTCATCTGAACCACAATACAATACAGATGAAAAACCTTGTTTCACTCATGAGGGGTAATAGTAGTTTACCTTTAAATAATTTGATTAAGCGAGGCAGTGGTGGCATACACCTTTAATCCCAGCACTTGGGAGGCAGAGACAGGTGGTAAAAAATTGATTAAATGTACTGTATTTATCTTTGAATTTTGAAATTGTTCTAAAACTAAGATCAGCTTCTAAAAGTAGCAATGTTTTGATTATTTGGAATATTTCCCAGTTAATGCATCTGGCAAATAGCAATTAAGTTTTATAGATTATGTAATTTCAGGTCATAAGGATATACAATAATAGATTAGATATGGTACACACACTAACAATTGTTATGTTTCACTGCTGCTTTTGATTGAAATATTATTAGATGGAAATCATCCAAAACTACTTCTAAATTTGATTCTTGTTCAAAGTAAAAATGATTTAGCAAAGATCTTTGATATCATTTTAGACACACACACACATATATTTTTTTCTTAAATATAGAATTTTAAAAGGTTACATAAGTTAATTAATGTCTATCCACTTTGCCCTTATATTCCACAATAAAAAATGAGCATGTTGTTATATTAAGTCATGCATTTCTAAACTACCATTTATATGAACCCTTGGAAATGAGAGTAACCTGAATCAGTGACTGGAGTGTGAACAGATAAATTAACTGATGGTCAGCAAGAGGGCAAGGTCATTTTGGTAAGGGAATGTTTCAATTTAACCTTAATAAAACAGCTGAGGTAGGCTCTATCATGTGGCTTTTCCTCTAAAGCCCAGCATTTGCTCCTTGGGCATCAGCATTTAACAGGCTACTAATGGTGCTTGCAACTTGAGCAATTCATTATACATGTCTGGTTGCCCAAGGAGAAATTATCCAGGTTTTCGGCCTCAGTTTCCCCTGCAGAAAAGCTAGACTCCCAAGGTTTAACCCTGACAGTATTAAAAGACCTACCACTTTAACACACACAAAAACAAAGAATCTCATTCAAGACTTGACAGAGGAGTGATAGGACCGTCACAAACAGCTGAGAACACAGAGTGGAACTTACACACAGCTATAAAATACCTTTTGCCAGAGGGGCTAATACTGCACTTTATCCACCTCTCGATATTATCCTGCTGGGAATCATTACTATTGATTATCATGTCATTTGTATGGACCATGCTGTATTGTAATTATCTTTTACACATCTATCTCCCTTGAGCCTGCCTACTTGAAGAGTATTACATTTAAATTTTATCATCAGCCAAACACTTACCAAACAGCATGACTTTACATACTTCATGATAAAATGCCTTTCTTAAATGTTGTGTGGGGCCTGAACAAAAGGATCAAGTACATTATGAACTTTATTTTTAAGATAATTTTTATTTATTTATTTTTATTAGATATTTTCTTTATTTACATGTAAATTTCTCCTTTCCCAGGTTCCCCTCCAAACAAACAAACAAACAAACAAAACCAACAAGAACAAACCCCTGTTGCCTCCCCCCTCCCCATGCCTGCCTCCCCACCCTCTCCCACTTATTGGCCCTGGCATTCCCCTACACTGGGGCACAAAACCTTCCCAAGGCCAAGGTCCATTCCTCCTATTGATGATCAAATTTGCAATCCTCTACTATACACATGCTGCCAAAACAATCAGTCCCACCATGTATAGCCCTTGATTGGTGGTTGGGTCCTTGGGAGCTCTGAGGGTACTAGTTAGTTCATATTGTTGTTTGTCTTAAGGGGCTGCAAACCCTTCAGCTCCATAGACTTTTTCTCTAACTCCTTCATTGGGGACAGTGTACTCAGTTCAATGAATGGCTGTGAGCCTCTACATTTGTATTAGTCAGGTATTGTCAGAGGCTCCCAGGAGATAGCTATATTTAGGCTAGCTTGTCCTTCCTTCAGTCTCTGCTCCATAGTTAATCTCTGCCACTCCTTCTGTGGGTATTTGATTCCCCTTTTTAAGAAGGAATGAAATGTCCACCTTTTAGTCTTCCTTCTTCTTAAGTTTCTTGTGGTTTGTGGGTTGTTCTTCCTGTATTCCAAACTTCTGGGTTAATAACCACTTATCAGAGAATGCATACCATGTGTGTTCTTTTGTGATTGGGTTACTTCACTCAGGATGATACTCTCCAGATCCATCCATTTCCCTACGTCTACACAATGGAGTACTACTCAGCTATTAAAAACAATGAATTAATGAAATTCTAAGATAATTTTTATTAGATGTTTTCTTTATTTACATTGCAAATTTTATCCCCTTCAAAACCTCCCCAATCCCATCCCCCCTCTCCCTGCTCACCAACCCACCCGCTGCCGCTTCCCTGTCCTGGCATTCCCATACACTGGGGCATCAAGCCTTCATGAGACCAAGGGTCTCTCTTCCCATTGATGTCCCACAAGGCCATCCTCTGCTACATATGCGGCTGGAGCCATGGGTCCCTCCATGTGTACTCTTTGATTGGTAGTTTAGTCCCCAGGACCTCTCGGGGGGTACTGGTTGGTTCATATTGTTTTTCCTCCTATGAGGCTGCAAACCCCTTCAGTTCCTTATCACTAAACATCCCACACAGGGCCACCATACCCTCTATTTTTAGTAGATTTCTATGGCTCTTTTCACTCTATCCTGTATGCAGATCCTTCTCTCAGTCCCAGGACTCAGCTGAGTGATTTTCCAGTTGAGGGGAACTTCCAAAAGTCAGAAAAGTTTCCTCCGTGAGACCAAGTCCTCCTCATACTGACATTTCAATTTGCATGTTCTTCTTAAGCACTACATAGCCTAACCAGCCTTCTAGGATACTTTCTATCAATGCTTGCTTTGAGTTTCTCCCCTCAGTAACCAGAAATTCTAACTATTTTGAGGATAAATTGCTGCTGCCCTCATCTACCCAAGAGAGACAAATCAGGAGAGAGCATATTGGAAATGTTTATGCAGACTTAAGGAAAAGATGGATTGCACTTCATTTTCTACATAGTACTCTTTAAAATGTTTAAACACAAAAGGAATGGGGGTGCAGCCACGGAACTTGGAGAAATGTTTCTAAGTTGAGCTGATGACACCGGTCCCGAGAAATTCTGGGCAAGAAGAGTTTTCTCTTAACACCAGCAAGTGTTTTCTGGGTCTGTCCTGTGGTTCCTGAGAACACTGGGAGAGATGGAGGCTGTTGCTGTGCCTTTACCTTGTCTGTTCTCGCTCCTGCTTCCATTTCTGCATTCTTGCTTATACAGAGGTACTTTATTAGGCCTTTCTCTTTTTAATGCCTCCTCTCAACCTTTGCTTTTATTTATATCCTATAAATTATAGTTATTTTGCTTAATGCATCAGTTAAATTTACCCATTAATTAATGTAATCATTTAAATTTATTTTGGGCTTCCACCTGGCTTTGATTAATGACATGCATACAGGAAATAACAAGTTTTCTGTGTTTGCCTCGAGCACAAAACTTAACTAACTGTAACTTATAGTAGCCCAGGCTTTGAATAAAGTGGAACAATTTTTGTCAATATAAATGAAAGTAGTAACAACTTTATTATCATGAATAAGTATGCCCATTGATAAATAAAATGCTAATGTTGAATACTTATGTGGACCTTTAAATTAATTCAACATATTTGAGCACATCATGATAACATGTCCTAAATTAATTTATTATAACCTAGGAAGGACACCCTCTTAAAGGGAAAGGGAATGGGGGAGGAAATCCGTGATGGGACACTGGGAAGGGGACAACATTTGGGCTGTTAATAATTAACTAACTAATTAAAAACAAGGAAACCCAAAATTTCCTACAGTGAGAAAAAGAAGAGCCCTCCTATCAGATTTTACTAACTTAATAAAATAAATGTTGTCACTTCTGTAAGGCAAAAATTATAAATGTCTAGAACAATAAAACCGAGTTAATAAAACCAAAGAGATCTGGCTTTGAAAATTTTGTTCCTTGTAAGTAAGATCTTAGATTA
>JADRCD010186306.1:0-14035 GCA_019843815.1 Montemys delectorum | reverse complement strand
ACAGTGTTGCTTTTACCCCATGACATGTTTTAAATTATCTGGCTATATGTAGAACCATTAGTAGACTGTAGAATTTTTGTTTCAATTCTCAAGTCTTCAGTTGAAGGAAGAGCCAGATGCTGGGATGTCTAATGAGTGTTGAGTAAGCAGTTCAGTAAGCGTGTGAATGTTCCAGTAGACCTCACATTGTCTTTGGCTTTAAGGAAACCTAAAAAAAATTATTTTAAGATTTTTTGCATATTCAATTGGGTCCTTTTTTAAAGATTGATTTATTTTTTATTTATATGAGTACACTGCGGCCGTCTTCAGACACACAGTAGAAGAGTGCATTGGATCCCATGACAGATGGTTATGAGCCACTACGTGGTTGCTGGGAGTTGAACTCAAGACCTCTGGCAGAGCACTCAGTGCTCTGAACCACAAAGCCATCTCTCTAGCCCCAAAATTTTAAGATATGAACTTTATAATTAAAGGACTTGCTGGTCTAGCTGTGGGATTCTTTGTAGTACTCTCTGTCTTTGCCCTTTCTGGGCTCTTTATGTGAGTGGAATTTATGTGTACTTTTCAGATGCCAGGTAGGCAAGCAAGGTGGTGTGATGAACACAGTCATCTATGCAGCTGTTGCGTTAGTCTTGATTGAGCTTCCAGCAGAGCATGGGTTCTCATACCATTCTTCATGAGATGGTCAAAATTGAAAGAGGAGAATGTGTAGCTGGAGGAGGCATGGCTCCAAGAACAAGGGATTTATGTTACAAAGCCCCTAGGTGAGTCTCACATAGCAGGGGGAGCCCCCTTAGATTTCAGAACACCAGGCAGGAGATGAAGGCTTTCTGCTGTGGCGAGATCCTGGAGGTGGTGGGACCTCCACTGGTTGACATTAGGGTGGGGGTGAGGGGCAGAAGTGGAGCCCCAGGTCAGAGGAACCTGAGCTTTTGCAGCAGCCTGAAGGGGACTGTTGGGCCCTGTGGGATGTGATGGTGGTGGCTATGAGGTAGAAGGCTAGGTCTGACGTGTAGGCTGTAGTTGGCTGACACTGGCTCTTGGAGCCTCCTTAGCTTAGCAGTGTTCGGGAAGAAGCTGATGGCTTAGAACTGTGGGGATTTATTGCCTCACTGTTTTAGAAAAAGGTCAGAGCCCTACCCTTGAGGTGCCAGGGCCCCCTTCCTGCTGGAGGAGGATTGCCCCAGCCTGGGTTCTGGCTTCTGCAGCTCCTTGACTGAGACACTACCCTTGAGGTGCCAGGGCCCCCCTTCCTGCTGAAGGAGGATTGCCCCAGCCTGGGTTCTGGCTTCTGGCTTCTGCAGCTCCTTGAGTGAGGCACTGGTATTTTTAACCTTTCCATGGCTTCTCCCTGCACGAGTGTCTTTGTTCATATCTCCTGTCCTATAAGGCCAGTAGTCACGTTCAATTAGGGCCCATCCTATGGCTACATGACCTGTATTCATTTCCCTGTTTCCAGATAACGGTGCATTTCACTGTATTTAGTAGAGGTTAGGACTTAGCTTCAAGGTTTGGTGACTGCACTTCAGTCCAGAGTGCAGTGCCTGAACAAGTGTACTGTGTTAGGTGAAGCACTGCAGAAGGGACTGAGGAAACCTGTGTGTTAAAGTCGGCCTAGCCTGTCTTCCCTGAGGTAAAGGGCAAGTGAGTAGCCAGCTTGGTAGGTGCTGAAGGCTGTATCCCAGTTGTTAGGATGCTTGGTACCCTGACCTCTCATCTAAGCCTTGTGCTTGGCAAAGACCCTTCTTGCACAATAAGGAAATTTCCTCTCCCTCCTTTCCCTTTTTCCTTCATCTTCCCCACTTTCAAGTTAGGGCAAATCTGATCTGTCTGATGGATCCTTTCCATTCATCCATGCTCATTCATTCCTTCATCACTTCTCCGTTGAGCATTTGTCATAGCTAGCTACTGCTTCAGACTGTGTACAGTGTAAAACTAAGTTTAAGATATGGTCCATAAACTAGATCAATTTAGAAAAAAGTTCTGTTCAGTACTGGCTGTTATAAATTTCTTGAAATAGCTAGAAATTCAGTGAAGCTTTTTGGCTTTAATCATTTTTTTAATCTTTTTTTTTTTTTTTATTTTGAAAACCCTGACCCCCATTTCATACATTAAAGAAACGTTGGCTTATAGTTCATTATAGCTGTGCAGCCTCCCAGCGAAGTTATGGCCTCCCACGTCCTTGAGTTAACAAAACAGCACATTGGAAGTGATTGGAAGAAACATGTCCATCTGAATGAATGACTATAGGTGTATTCAGTACACACACGCACGCACGCACGCACACACGCACGTACACACGCACGTACACACACAACATATACTCTTTTTCTTGTCACTGTTCCCTAAACCAGTGTAAGAGGGGCCCCCTTAGTGGTTTCACTGTGTTAGCTGTTGCGTGTAATGTAGAGAGGACAAGGTCTATGGGAGGGGTGCCTTGCTTATGACAGTGATGTAACATAGGGACTGGACATGTGTAAATTTACACACTGAACATAACTGCGCTCTGTACAGGTTGGTTTTCTGTCAGCTTGACACAAGCTAGGAGTAGCTGGGAAGAGGCTATTTCCTTGTCCTCCATTTGGCCAGTGGGTAAGCCTGTGGGCAAGCCTGTGGGCATCTTGACTAAGGGTTGATGTGGGAGGACCCAGCTCACAGAGGGTGGAGTTGCCTCTGGGTAGGAGTCCTAGGTTGTCATATGTAAGCAGGCTGAGCAACAGTGTTCCTTCATGGTCTCTGCTTTAGTTCCTGTCTTCAGTTCCTGCCCTGACTTCTCTAACTACAACTCTAAGCTAAAATAAACCCTTTCCTCTCCAAAGTTGATTTGGTCCTGCTGTTTGTCACAGGAATGCAGAGCAAACTAGGACTACATCTTTGCACAAAAGTCTTTCTACATCCTGTTGTTTAGTCAGTGGAACAGTATTCTTTAAGTGTGAAGCAATGAGGCACATTGTAGGTTCGCATGGCTCATTACCGTCATCTCAGTTTTCTCTACAGTCCTGGAACACTGATGTGCTGTCAACTAAAACCCAAAATTTTGGCAGTAGTTTACTTTTGTGTTAAGAGGACCAGGGTCTGTGTTATGAACAAAATAACCCACCTCCTCCTAGGAGAAGCAAGCGATAAAGTCAGGGAAGTGCAGGTCTTAAGAAGTAGGACATCAGCCAGGCGGTGGTGGCGCACACCTTTAATCCCAGCACTTGGGAGGCAGAGGCAGGAGGATTTCTGAGTTCGAGGCCAGCCTAGTCTACAGAGTGAATTCTAGGACAGCCAGGGCTACACAGAGAAGCCCTGTCTTGGACCCTCCCCTCCCCCTCCTCTGGAAAAAAAAAAAAAAAGAAGTAGGACATCTTGCAGAGCCTCAAGTCTGTCCCTAGGGAGGCAGAGGTCCGAGTGACTGTGTGCTGGGCCATAGGGTCCTCCCAGGGCAGCCTGCTTCCTCTGCCCTCTGCCCTCTGCCCTCTGCCCTCTGCCCTCTGAGAAGCTACAGCTTCCTCAGCAGCAGCTGCCTCCCCGCTTCCTCTTCCATTTTCTTTTTGTTGTATATATGTGTATATGTGGAGGTGGGATGTAGATACATGAGGAGGTCAAGGGTCAATCTTGGGTGTGTTCCTCAGAGCTTTCACCTTGTATTTTGAGACACTTTCTCCCTGGGACCGGGGCCTTGCTGATGAAACTGTACTGGCAAGCACATGCCTTCATACCTGGCTTTCTACTTGGGTATGGAGGGACACTCAGAGCCTTCTATTTGCACTGCAGCCACTCCAGTGGCTAAGCTGTCTACCTAGTCACACAGTAGGCTTTCTAAAAACCTAAAGTTAGGCATAAGAGAAGGGCTCATCTATAGTCCATTATGGGCTGGAGAGGGGTTCATGAAGCCCCACCTGCCTTAGGAGCTCTTGGCAGTTGACGGTTGCTAGGAGGGGTCATTTTCTCCTGTGATGTAGCTGCTAGTAGAGTTGCCCAGTAAATAACCTTCCATCCATGCTCATGCACGCAGCCCTAATTAAACTCGGCAAGTCACAAAAGAAGCCCAAAATAACAACAAAACCCCAATTCAACCATGAAAATAGGATAGAGACTGTCGGGAAGAAGACTGGGTCAGTGAGAGTGGGAAGGGGTGAGAAAGGGTAATGGGGAGGGAATGAAAGTGACAGAAAGGCATTACAAGTGTGCTACGTGCACACAGGAGCTCATCCGAAAGCAACAACAGTGAAAAAGTTACGCTTAAAGCTACCATGCACCCAGGCTCTCGCCCTCTTAGGTGTACTTGATTGAGAAAGCATGTCCATGCAAAGCCTCACTATACGCTCAAGCAGTGTTGTTCACGATAGCCCATAGGTGAAAACAACTCCAGACCCAGAGGGCAGTTCATTCAGCGGACTGCTACTCAGCTCTAAAAAGGTACGAGTAAGCTATACCAGGACTAAACCACCATGCCACCGCTGTGCCCAGAGCTTTGTGGAGATACCTAGAACAATTCATAGAGGCAGAATATGGATTAGTGGTCCCCAGGGCTGATGGAGGGGTTGCTAAGGAGATGGAATTTCCTTATTAGAACATGAAAACCATGTTTTGGACTTGGTGATGATCATTGCAGAGTTTTGTGACTATACTAAAAGTACTGGATTCTATACTGTAAAGGGAGTGGCTTTGATATGTGACTGGTATCTCTCATATCCATGAGTTAGGTTATGTTCATTATCCTATTTAATTTCACAGTATCCAATATGTGTTGGGTGCAGAGGTTAAATGACTTTGCCTGAGGTACAGAGGTCAGGAAGTGTCACCCTCATTACCAGGCTGACGCCATGCAGACCCTTGAGAACTTAGGAAGTAGTAGTGTTCCGGTTGCCCTCCCGGACATTCTGACTGGTTTTCGGTGAAGCTCAGCTTCCCAGATCCCTGTGTGCTTTGAACTCCGTGCATTTAACTTACTGTGTTTATAAATTACTAAACTGTAAGGAAGTTTCCTCCATGCTTCTTGTCCTGAGAATCAGGTGACAGTGTCGGGTCCTAATTATGTGTATGTGGGATGAGGTGCGTGTGTGCACAGTGCCTGTGGAGTCCTGAAGAGGGCATTGGATGCCCTGGAATTTGGAGTTATGGGCAGTTGTGAGTTGCCTGACACAGGTTCTGGGAACCAAACTCCTCAGGATCCTCTGAAAGAGAAACATGTGCTTTTAAACACTGAGCTGTCTCTCTAGCCTTTGGCTACATTTTTTATCTATATAATGAAGTTGGTCTTCATCAGCTGCTTCCAGTCCTGGCTGCACATTGGGAACTTTTGAAGCCAGTGCTGTCTGGGCCGGTCTACTAGGAGGAGGGAGTGGTTGGGAGATGGGTGGCAGCTGCAGTATTAAGAACCACAGGACTCAGTTACAGGCATAGTGAGAACTGCTGGCACAAAGTAGTCATCTCGTTTTGACTTGTGTGAGTGTGCTAATCGGGGAGAGTGAACTGGGCATTTTGAAAGCGGCACTGGCCTCTGATTCTGTAGTCACCAAGAACCTGCATTTTCACATTCCTGAGTCCTGACTTCTAAAAGCCACGGGAAGAAAGACAAGACAGGGCCAGTACTAGTCCACCGTAGGAGAGGGGAGGGAAGGCAGGGAGTATGCCCCTTCTTCCTCCTCCTCACCTGTGACTTCTGTCATTAGTGTAATACAAAGGTCACCTGTGCTCCTTGGCATCTGCCATCATATGAGTGATGTCAGACCCTGTGCACTTGGCTGTTTGAGTTGTCCTCTGCTGGCCTCCAGTCTTCCCTTGGGGTAGACTTTAGGTTCTGGTCTGAAGTTTTAAATAAACTACCTGCTGAGCACACACTGTTTGGGGCCCTGTGCTTGGTTTACACTGCTGAACAGTTAGTATCTGCACCTATGGGCTCCCTGTGGAAACAATATTCTATAGGCAACAGGACACTAGTGAGTTATGTAGGGTGCTAGAAGGTGGTAGGTAGTGGGAAAGTAAAATGGAGAGAGCACTGAGGCTTGGGGTAGATTGCCATATAAATAGGGGTGGTTAGGTTAGAGCCCTCGGCAGGTAGAGATTTAGACCTGGGAGAAGAGCATCCCGACAGGGCATGCAGTAAGGTGAGAGCACACCCTGGCATTTGAAGGATAGCTAGGCAGTCCCTGTGACTACAGAGGAGAGAGAATGGGAGAAAGGATAGAGCACTTGGGGATATAGGGCTCTACAAGCCATTTTGATAGCTTTGGCATTTACTTAGATAAAACTAAGCATTTCACCAAGGCTTTGAATAGAAGAGATGGCATGACCTAACTGAGAGAGGACTGGCTGCGGTGTGATGGAGAAGGCCAGGGAAGACCAGGAGAAGAAACCAGTCTTCCAGTCGAGAGAAAGGCGGCTGTAGGCATACCTCAACTGAGTAATTCTTAGTGGGGGCCCAGGAGGGGCAGAAGAATCTGTATCAGGCATGCACTCACCTCGGTGGGGACTCTGAGGGGTTGAGTGTGCCTCTCTCGACTGCCCTGGGCAGAGAACTCTCAAGAGTGTCTATATCACCATTGCACCCTTGCCAGATGATCACCCACCCTTCTGTGATTGAGTGCTTTAAGTACCAGCTCAGAGCTGCGTGACCGCATCCTATGAGCAATTCATTGCATAAAGAAACCAAAGGCCTCAGCTGGCAGAGCTGGCCTTCTGGGGAAAGCTGTTTCTTTTACTTTGTGCTATAATTCTGAAAACAGTGCTAAAACATTCTTTTCTGTCCGTGATATGTGCTCCCACGCTTCTACCCCAGAACCAGCTTTTGTTGTGGTCACTCTTCCTAGTTTACCTGTGAGGTGAAGAGAGTTCTCATGGAAGTTGCATGCTGGGTGTGGTGGCCCATACCTGTAAGCCCAACACTGGAGATGGAAGCAGGAAGTCCCTGAATTTGAGATTAGCCTGACTATATAATGAGTCCTGCCTCAGAAAACTGGACAAGATTTGGTTCAGGGAAATGGGAAGAGTGGTGGCTATCTGACGTAACAAGAGATTGCATTGGGCACACACGTGCACATACACACACACACACACACACACACACACACGTATGCACACGTGTGTGTACACATGTGTGAGTAAGCATGCAGTTTGTTAAAAACTAATATAGAGGTTAAGCACAAGGTTAAGAGAAAGATGCTGGGAAGAAAGCAAGATGCACCCAAGAGCGTGGTATGTCGGTTTGTTAAAGAAGAATTATAATGACCTTGTAGGTTTATTGTTGGGTTCTTTTGCTGCATGTGAATGTTTTCACAGTTGAAGGGTGAGGGGGCAGGTTATGTACGTGTCCAAGTTTGTAGAGGTTCAGGGTTCACATCAGTATCTTATTTGATCACTCTCCACTTTGTATTTTGAGGCAAGGTTTCTCATTGAATCTGAAGCACACCATTATGGCTGCTTTGGTTAGCCAGCTCTCTCGGGGTATCCCCGCCTCTGCCTCTTACATGCTGAGCTTACAGATGGATCACCATGCCTACCTAGCATTGACCTCTGGTCCTTGCACTTTTGTAGCAAGGACGTTACCCTGCTGAGCCATCTCCTCAGCTCCTGTCCTTATGTTTTGTAGAATGTAAGGAACATTGCTTTCTTTGACACAATTGTGCGTGTGTATTAGCCCGAGCAAATCATTAGTGTCTCCATGTATGCATTTGCCATGGCTTCTTTCTTTTGCAGGAAAGAGGGGTTGGGGAGGTGACTTGTCCAGACACAAAGCAGATTAGCTAAGGTGGTCCAGGACTGCATGTCTCCAGAGAAGGAGTGTTGTTTCCATAATACTGTGCTTGCTTAGCTCAGCAATTAGGAGTGCATTACAGAGCTGAGCACAGAGAGGAAGAAGTAAGTGGCCCTGGCTGTGGGGAACCAGTGGCAGAGCCAGGTGAATTCTTTGTCACAAGGTATCTCAGCCTAGGTGCTCTGCTGTGAGCAAGACTTTAATGAGACTGACAGGAGGTAATGATTATATCTGAGGTTTGGGGTTTCTCTTGCTTATTGTTTTTAAACCCTTTTATATTATCTGAATAGCATGGTGTTAGTTCTAACGCATTATCCCTGAACTTAATCCAAAGAAAGTCCAGCAAAGCTTCCTGCTAGCTAATGCATCAAACAGTGACGAGTTACTTGTGGGTGGGAGCAGTGTGTTTTCTTTATTCTACTTGGAATCAGGGTGGACAAGCATCCTCGTTAGAGTTATGACTGGCTATACACTGTAAGTACTCAGGGTTTTTTAAAACCTCATACCAGGTTTAAAAGCAAACCTTAATTTATATAGTTGCAGACAAGTCATTGCTTTGTCCCTCTTTGCTCAATAGGGGAATATGTCCTGAGAAAGACATCATCAGATGAGGCCATCATTGTATAAACATTGTGAGATGTGCTCACATAAACCCAGAGGGTATAGGTCAGTTCCCCTGATGCAGCCTTCCTTTGTAATCACAAAACACAGGAAGCAGGGGTGGGGGGCTGCTGTGAGTAGTTTTGGAGTAAACTTTCTTTTGTAAGTAGAAATAACTATAAAAACCACAGTATAAGTTTATAAACCAGCATAATTTATTATCATCTTCAAGTAGTGTGCGCAGTGCACACTTGTGGGTGGGCTAGTGATAGTGCAGTGGGCCTGTTTATGCCAGGGATCACCATGGCTTTGTAGTAACACATTAAGGCAGTAGCAGGCAGTTGGGCAGTGGTGGTGCATGCCTTTAATCCCAGCACTTGGGAGGTAGAGGGAGGCAGATTTCTGAGTTCGAGGACAGCCTGGTCTACAGAGTGAGTTCCAGGACAGCCAGGGCTACACAGAGAAACCCTGTCTCAAATAAATAAATAAATAAATAAATAAATAAATAAATAAATAAATAAATGCAGTAACAGGCAACAGGCTTCTTCAGCTCTGAGTTCTGTCTTAGTCACTGCTCTATTGCTGTGACAAGATGCTGTGACCAAGCAACTCTTACAAAAGAAAGCATTTAATTGAGGCTGGCTTATAATTTCAGAGGTTTGGTCCATTACCATTGTGGCAGGAAATATAGCAGCATGCAGGCCAACACTGAGCAGTAGCTAAGAACTACATCAGAGGCAGAGAGAAAGACACTGGGCCTGGTCTGGGCTTTCCAGAGCCCATGCCCAATGGCACACTTCATCCAACAAAGCCACACCTCCTAATCCTTTTCATCTTTTCAGATAGTGCCACTCCCTGGTGGCTAAGCATTCAAACGAGCGGAGCGCATGGGAGCCATTCCTGTTAAAAATCACCACTCCCTTCTTAGGGTCTGTTAGAGCACTGCTGCGCTGTAGTGCAAGCTGTGGCTGACCCACATGTTGTGCAGTTATGAACTTACGAGAAGGATGTGCAGGCCTTCCTGACAAAGATTTGTGTGCTGACTTAAAATGGAGTTTCTGCTCTCGGCTCTGTCAGTGTCTTGTTTCGTCAGATGTAACATTCTCAGTGCATGCATTACTGCTCCAAAAGGCATGGACTTTGATGCTTGGAGACAAATGAATCCCTACTTTGTATGTATAAGGCCCAGCTCCACACAGCACATGATCAGGGGCAGCATTATCTGTGACACTGAACTGTACCTGGAAGAAAACAGTGCCTAAAATATACCTGGTGGCAGGAGCTACTGCGAAGATGGCTGAAAACACTGAAGATGGCTGAAAGCACTGAGCTCGAGGTCTTTGGTGCTTTCTAGGCTCTGCCCAATAGGAAGTCCCCAGACACAGTTGTATGGGGAAGGTCAGACTTCCAGGGACCCATAGTTGCCATTCCGAATTAAAGACCTCACCACAAATGGTCCCAGAAATGAAGTGGGCGGGGCTCCTACTCACATTGAGGGCTATCTGGCCTCTTCAGTTTGCATACCCTTCCTTTGCTGTTATGCCTTAACGTTCCTCAATCTGAGCTCAGGCTTCCACTCAAGGAAAGGCTATAGATGGAAACTGAGCTCCTCACTCTGTTCCCTAGGCTCCCACCAGAGCCGGGTCTGTGGCTTGAAAATCAACCAATAGGGTCTGACATTTATAGTTTGGTAATATCCCTTATTTATCATTGCCATGAAAGTAGAAACTATGGGCCACTGCCTTATGACAAATGTGATGTTTTGATGTTTTAAGTGCCCATCCCCTCCCCTTTGAGGTTCCCAATAGTGACTCTCATTTGGTACATCAGAATGCCTAATTGTAGAGTACTTTGCTTGAGGCAGGGCCTTGAACTTGGGTAGTACCTCTAAGAGCTGGTAGAGTCTGGAACAACACTGTGTTCTGGCTCGACCTTTTTGAGACCTACACATCATGGAGGAGGGTAGTGTGTACAACACCTTTGCTAGGTGTTGATTTTATGTTACATAGCATTCCTGTCCCTTGATTTCATAAGCTGAACACTGCCAAGTTCTGTGGAGGTTTTTTTCTGCACTGGTGGCTTCTGGGTATTATATCAGGTAGCACCGTGGTAGATGAAGGGGAGGTGGTGGGGAAGCAGGGAAGGGGTTGGTAGACTCACAAATGCTAAAGAGTTGCTAGTCCACCCCCAGTGGACAGAGAGCCCTGGGCTTCAAGAGTGGATAGAAGCAGCTCTGCCACACAGCAGTCTTCCATTTTCCCACTACAAACAAGCTGAGTATCTGTTAAGGCATCAGCTAAAAGGTCATCTATGGCCCCTGCAAGTCCTGAGTAAAGGATTGCATGGTGGGAGTGCCAGATCCCAGATCAAGCTGGCCTTTGTCATTGATGGAAAGAACAGAAAAAAGAAATGAGTGCATACATAGAAGGCCTCGGTTTTCACGTCTGCCAGAGATGTTCACCTTAGGAAGTAGATATCTCATGCCTTTTACTTTTAAAACATTATATCATCATCATCATCATCATCATCACCATCCATGTAGCTCAGGCTAGCCTTGAACTTGATGCTCTTGCCTCAGTAACCCAAGTACTGGGATTTCAGGCATGCATCACCATATCCAGCTCTGTATACATTTTTAAGAAGTTAAAAATGATTAAACAAAAATTTGAATCTAATGTCACAGAAAAATAAAGCATCAAATTAGTAAGAGGAAGAATGGTCAATGAAGAGGATTCTAGTCAGCTCTTTTTAAAGGGGGATTTGATGATTTTTTTTTTTTTTTTTTTAATGTGTATGTTTGGATCTTGGTGTGTGTGTGTGTGGCACTGTGGGCCTGCAGTGCCCACAGAAGCCAGAAGAGGGTACCAGATTCCCTGCAGCTGGAGTACAGAGGGTTGTGAGCCACCATGTGATTGCTGGAAACCAACTGTAAGAACAGCCAGTGTTCTCAACTGCTGAGCCATCTCTCCAGTCAGTTAGAAAACTTTAATTATTGTATACTGCTTTAAATACTTGTTTTATTGTGGTTATTGTCTTAACTGTGTCTAACTTATAAATTAAACCGTATCATAAATATATAACATCGGCTGAGTGCCCCCAACTCAGTGCTTAGGACTAAATTTCTCAGGTTTTTAGACTTTCTGCATTTGGAATACTTACACACACACACACACACACACACACACAGGACATATGTTCTGTTTATTTGAGTCTTCTGTACACACATGCATGCAGCCTGCAGGTAGTTTGGAACAATGGATTGTTTGGTGGCATAGAAGTTCCCACTGAGGCATCATGGTAGTGCTCAGAAAGTTTAGGATTTTGGAGCATTTAGGATTTCTGAGTTAGGACTGCTTAACTTGTTTAGGGAAAACCAGTAAGAAGGTGTTTTGGATATAACCACAGTAGTATGCCATGGTGTGCTTGGGTCTTTACCGGTAAGCAGTGACTGCTGTTTTTATGCTTCCTGACTAATTTCTTTTTCATAAAAATCTTGTCCCTCCTGCATTCCCCAAGTTCTAGAAGAATTAGCTGAATAAGTACCCTGATTTGTTCCTTCCTACTCTAGTGTATGGATGGTTTCATCAGCTGAAGGGAAAAGACCTTCTCAATAGGGGTAGCATTCCCGTGCCGGAAACCTGGGAGGCTGGGGGAGTTGGGAGGGGGGAGATGGTTACTAGCAAGTAAGAGAGATTTACATAATTCTTTTCCATGAGAATGGTGTGCAGTTGGTGCCCCCGTGGGCAGTGCTATGAAGAACACTAAACCAGAAGACACAGTGTATAAAATACCAGCCAAGCCTTTTGAGCAACACTCCATGCAGGCAGTCTGCTTTGAGTAAACAAAAGTGGATTCTTTTCTCAATTGTATAAATGTATGTGTCTCTGACTTCCTTAAAATATAAGCAGAGGGACATAACGAACCCTCTGATGAGCAGCCTGAATCCTCCATTGTTTATCAGAAAGCACTAAGCATAGCTCCCTCTGGCTTACTCTAAACTCATGGCTCTTCATGAACTTTTTAGGGTTTTGAAATTTAAGGGTTAAAATAAATATAAATATATATTTATATAAAACCTATTAAGAAAAAAAGAAAAAAGAACACAACAAATTCCAAGATGCCTGAAGAGAGGAGGCCGAGAATATCTTGTCAGCCACGGGCTTCTGGGTCAGAGATCTCGTGCTCTGCAACAGTAGGTTCACAGACCAGCAGGTTGAGGCACTTCGGGGTTGGTTTGTGTCTGAGGTCATGCAGGTGGGTGGGACTGTGAGAGAAAGCTAGGGGTTTGATCATAAGCTCCATCTCTTCTCGCTACTCTTTGTTCTAACAATTTTACCTATTAACATCAGAGCATTAAACATTATTGTACCAGCTTTAAAATTGTGGCTAAGTATACATAGCATAAAATAATAATAATTTTTAAAAATGGATGGTCATAGAAAAAACAAAGGTGCCTAAAGGTTTATAGTGTGTTGTAGGGTTGCATGCCTCTGCCTGACTCCTTCCTGTAAGAAAGGAGGCATTGGCCTAAGATGCACTGAGGTCATATGTCCTACCAGCCTTCCAAGTTCAGGGAATGCCAGACTGTAGAACTGGGATTTGCAATACTTGTAAATTACAGTTGAAATGATCCAGACTCCAAGTTGTTCCCAATAAGAGAAGGGAGGCACTTTTGTTGGCTGTGCAGTTTGCCTTTCATTCCAATCAGCCAGCATGTCCACACTCATGACAAGTGAAGTCCCTGAGTCCTGGATACCCACAGCTCAAAGAGCAAGAGTTACCTGCTTTTGGGTCAACCTGTCCTCAGACTTTGACACCCTTAGAGGTGGGTGCACTGCCCCAGGGCTGCAGGCTGCAGAAGCCTTAGTCCCCTGTCTGATCCCAATACTGCTGACTGGAACACTTGCTGGAAACTGAGATGAGTGGACCTCTGCCTAGCTTGGTGACAGAGTGGGCCTTCGAGGCCGGGAGTCTTGGGCTCGCTTTTAGTCTGTGTTTTGGGTGGTTCCTTGATCGGTTTCAGACACTCTACCCCAGACCTGTCCTCACTGTGACACAAGCACCATGGGAACCTTGAGAGAGAGTGGCTCCTCGGTAGGAAAATGACAGCTGTATTTTAAAACATCACACTCCTGTTTACACAGTAATGATACTTTAAAGCTGACATAAAATGTTCCAGACTTTTAATCAACATCAACTATTAAAACACTGATGTCATAACTTGCAAATGAAGCCATAGAATAGCTGGCATTTGTGTGTAATAGCCTGCTAGTTGTTTCACCTTGACCAATATTTTGTTGTTTAGATTATTCAGAATTGAGAGACTATGCACTAGTCAACTTTGTATCACTGTTACAAAATGATCAACTTACAAGGCTCAATTTAGTTTGGCTCAGGGTTTCAGTCTGTAGTTGATTAGCCTTGGACCTGTCACTCCACAGTATATCATGGTGTGTGTGTCTGATGGATATGACTGTTCACCACATAGTGTCCAGGAAGCAAAACAGAGAGAAGAAGGCCCACATCCCAGAGTCCCCTTCAGGGACATGCGCCCAATTACCTTACTTCCTCTAAGTGTGTTGTATCACCTCCCGGTAGCACCTTGAACACACAGGCCCTCATGGAACATTTCAAATCTAAACTTTTTATTTTTATTATTATTATTGTGTTATATATATATGTGTGTGTGTGTGT
>JADRCD010186304.1:0-24468 GCA_019843815.1 Montemys delectorum | reverse complement strand
GAGAAAGAGGAACACTCCTCCATTGTTGGTGGGATTGCAAGCTGGTACAACCATTCTGGAAATCAGGTCTGGTGAATCCTCAGAAAATTGGACATAGTATTACCCAGCTACACCCCTCCTGGGCATATACCCAAAAGATACTCTACCATATCACAAGGACACATGCTCCACCGTGTTCATAGCAGCCTTATTTGTAATAGCCAGAAGCTGGAAACAACCCAGATGTCCCTCAAGCAAAGAATGGACACAGAAAATATAGTTATATGGAATATATTCAGCTTTTAAAAAACAGGGACATCATGAATTGTAGGCAAATGGATGGAACTAGAAAATAGTTAAGTAACCCAGACTCAAAAAGACACAAGTGATATGTACTCTCACTGATAAGTGGATGTTAGCCAAAAGTTCAGAATACCCATGATACAACTTACAGACCATAGGAAGCTTAACAAGAAGGAAGGCTCAAGTGTCGATATTCCAATCCCACTTAGAAGTGGGAACAAAATAATCAAGAGAGATAAAGGGAGTGAGAGATCTGGCTGGGAGAGAGGAAGGGGATGGAAAAAGCCAGGCAAGATTAGGTATGGGGGAGACAGGAGAGAAGCCCAGAGGGCCAGGAGAATGAATGAATGTAAAAAAGCAGTGTGGGGTGTAGGCGAGGGGGGGGGGCCTCTAGAAATCCCAAGAGACCTGGGATGTGAGAGGCTCCGAGGACTCGATAGGGATGTTCTTAGCCAAAATGTTTAACACTGGGGAGATGGAACCTCAAGAGACCACATAGATTCTTAATTATACATTAGACAACTGAAAATAAAATGTGACTATCCCCACCTTTTTGATATTAAGAATTGGAATAAATATCATCTTGATGGATTTCTTCTTTGATGAATATAAAGTATCCTTCCCCATATTTTTTGTTTGAAGTCTATTTTGCTTGATATTAAAATGGCTACACCAGCTTGTATCTTAAGTATTTTTTCTTGGGATATCTTTTTCTACACCTTTACCCTGAGATAATGTCTATCCTCAATATTGACATGTGTTTCTAGTAGGTCACAGAAAGATGCCTCCCATTTTCACATTCATTGTGTTAGTCTGTTTCTTTTCACTGGATAATTGAGACCACTTATGGCTAATAATTATTTATTTCTGTTATTTGGTTGATGTGGTGTGTGTTTGTGGTGTGTGTGTGTGTGTGTGTGTGTGTGTGTATTTGTGTGTGTGTTTTCTTACTTTGGTTTTGCTGATGTGAGATTATTAATTTCCTGTGTTTTCATTGATGCAGTTAATCTCCTTGGCCTGGAGCTTTCTTTCTACCACCTTCTGTAGGCCTGCATTTGTATGTGGATATTTTTTAAAACTTGACTTTACTATGAAACACTTTATTTTCTTCTTCTATTGTCTTTAAATATTTTACTGGATATAGTAGGTTGGGATGGCACCTGTGGTTTGTTGTAGTCTGCAGCACAACTGCCCAGGCAGTTCTTATGGTTTTTAGAGTATCCATTAAGAAGTCAGTTCTATTTCTAACAGGTTGACCTTTATCTGTCACTTTCTCTTTTCTCTCTGTCTCTTCTAATATTCTTTCTCTGTCCTATATGTTTAATGTTTTGATTATTATGTGTTAAGGAAACTTTCTTTTTTGGGTTCAATCTATTTGATGTTCTGTTTGCTTCTTGTACCTCTATAAAATCATTTCTCTCTGCCTTTCATATAATTTGGATAATGGTTTGTTTATCCTTTGACTTTTCTCAAAGAATCAGCTTGTTGCTTTATTCATTCTTCATATTGTTCTTTTTTTGGTTGGTTTGTTTCTAATTTTATTAATTTTAGATATGAGTTTGATTATTTCTTGCTAGTTTTATAATCATCTCCTTTAAGTTAAGGAATTTTCTTCTGTGGTTTTGTTGAAAATATTTTCTGGTCCTTTGAGCTGGAATTCTTCTTCTGCTTCTATTCCTATTGTGCTTCTGTTTGATATTTTTATAGAGTCCCAGATTTTTCTGGATGTTTTATGTGAAGAATATTTTATATTTAATATATTCTTTGAGTGAGGTATCTATTTCTTCTACTGTTCCTTCAATTCCCAAGATTTTCTTTTCCATCACTTATCTTCTGTTGGTAAAGTTTTCCTATGTAGTTTTTTTTCTTAATTTCCTGAGGTTCTTCAGTCCTATTTTCATTTTCAGATCTTGAACCTTTGTTGTTGTTGTTTTTGTTTGGTTTGGTTTGATTTGTTTGTTTTACTTCCTTCAAATGTTTGTTTGAGTTTGTTTGTTTGTTTTCTTGGATTTTTAAAAAAGATTTAGTCATTTACTCCAATGGTTTGTGTAAGCATTCTGTATAAACTCCACCTCCCACAGATACCTGGCACCAGCCAGGTATGCTCATCCCCATGGTTACCTGGCAATGACCAGGTAGCCCTGGCCCTATAAAAGGGATTGCTTACCCCCTCCTCTCTCTCTTACTTTTGCTTCTTCACCTTGCCTCTTACCCCCTTATTCCCCCTCTCTCTCCATTCCCTTCCCCACCTCTCTCCACATGGTCATGGCCATCTCCTACTTCTCTACTCTCTCCTTCTCTCTGCCTTTCTCTGCCTCTGCTATCCTCTTAACTCCCTTCCCCATGCCCTACATAAACTCTATTCTATATCATACCAGTGTCTGTCTGTGAGGTTCTGCAGTCTGGTAGCAGGAAATGTGGAACTGAGTGGGCCCATTTGACTGTGTCAAATCTAACAGGCAGGGCCTCTGGCAGAGGGCACCAACGTTGTGATCATAAAAAAGAGAAAAGGATATAAAAATGTGTTCTGGCGAGGTGTCGGGGAAGGGAATGCCTATGTGGGCCCATACCAAGGCATCCCCTCCCTCTGGGGGACCAGACTCTGGCAGGGCATCTCAGGAGACACCCATATCAGACTCCTGTCATTATGCACTTTTTGGCATCCACAATACTGTCTGGCTTTGGTAACTGATTATGGGATGAATCCCCAGGTGGGACAGTCTCTGTATGTCCTATCCTTCAGTCTCTGCTCTACATTTTATCTCCATACTTGCTCCTTTGAGTATTTTGTTCTCCTTACCAAAGCACACTTTGGCAAGGATGTGGAGAAAGAAGAACACTCCTCCATTGCTGGTAGAATTGCAAGCTGGTACAACCACTCTGGTAATCATTTTGGTGGTTCATCAGATTATTGGGCATAGTACTACCCGAGGACTACCACTCCTGGGCATGTATCCAGAAGATGCTCCAACATGTAATAAGGACACATGCTCCACTATGTTCATAGTAGCCTTACTTATAATAGCCAGAACCTGGAAAGAACCCAGATGTCCTTCAACAGAGGAATGGATACAGAAAATATGGTACATTTACACAATGGAGTACTACTGAGCTATTCAGCATGATGAATTCATGAAGTTCTTAGGCAAATGGATAGAACTAGAAGATATTATCCTGAGTGAGATAACCCAATAGCAAAAGAACACAAAAGCTCCAAATAACCAAGATACAATTCACAGACCATGTGAATATCAAGAAAAAGGAAGACCTTTTTTTGTTATTGTTGTTTTGTGATGCTACAGAGGAGTCTGGGGGATTAGATCTGGAAGAAGAGAAAACGGAGGCCTGTGGGCAGCCTACCTATGCGAGAAGGTATGTCTTGTGGTTAAACAGAGTATATATGTTCATGTTGGAGGCTGAGACAGCAAAGAATGAGGGAAGGGCAAGTAGGGATGATCTGTGGAATACACAGGAGGCTGCAGCTGATTTTCTGTTGTGGTATGGAGGAACCTGAGGCATTGTGTCTAGGGAAACGGAGAAAAAAGGGTCTTCAGAGAGGCAGAGTATAAATTTTGAATGTATGTCTTTATGATTCTCTGAATTTCCTCATTGTCTGTTGTTATGTTCTGTTTGTCTCTCTTTGTTAGTTTGGACATTTTGAGCTGGCCCAATGAGTTAGCTCATTGGGTGAGGATTTGTCAATTCCTTGATTTCTTTAAAGAACCAACTCTTTGTTTTACTCATTCTTTCTATTGTTCTTCTTTTCGTTGGTTTGTTTTTTATCTTATTAACTTTTGGCATGAGATTGATTACTTCTTGTTGTCTACTTCTTTAGGGTATTACTTCTTCTTTTGTTCTAGAATTTTCTGGTGTGGTTAAATGACTAAATATATTGTCCTGGCTGTTATTGTATTCTTAAGCTGGTATCTAGGCATCTGAGTTTGGAATGATTATAGTTTTAGGTGCTGAGTGCTGGTTTTGTGTTTGTTTTGTTCCTTGGTTGTTCTTTTTTTTAAAGATAGGAACTTAATGTTATGAACTTGCCTATTAGAATTGTCTTCATTGCGCTTCATAAAATTGGGTATTTTGTGTTTTCATTTCTGTTATAAAACTTTTAATTTCTATCTTGAACCACTTTTCATTCAGTAGTGTGCTGAACCATTTCGGTGCATCTGTAAGCTTTCTGTGATTGATATCGAGCTTTAATCTGGTGGTAGGTAAGATGCCAGGTGTTATTTCAATTTTCTTGTAACCATTGAAATTTGCTTTATTTCTGAGTATGTGATCAGTTTTTGGAAAAGTTCCATGAACTGCTGAGAAAAAGATATATGGTTTTGTTATTGAATGAAATGTTCTTTATGTATCTCTTTGGTAATTTGGTTCATATTATTCTTTAATTCAGCATTTCTCTGTTCACTTTTGTCTCATGACCAGTCTATTGGTGAGTTTGGGGCATTGGTGTTACCTACAATCATTATGTAAGGATCAATATGTGGTTTTAGTCATATCAATGTTTATTTTATTTTTTTATTGATTAAACTTGTATTGCATTTTGGTGATTCATGATTTAAATTTATCTAGATTTGGTAACATTTAAAAAGATATTTTAAGTAAATAGAATTACATCATATTCTTGTTTCCCTTTTGTACCACAACTCCTCCCAGAGACCCCCCCTTCAATACCTACAACAACTTTCTTTTTTTAATTTTTGTCATATTCTTTAAAATTTATAAAATATTGTAAAAATAAAATGAGTATTATAAAAGATGTTTGATATAAAACAACAATCAATTGAAAAGTCTTATGTAGATGCTTATCTACAACAACACTGAAAATACATATGTTTTTCTCAATATAAATTTTAAATAACTCCAAACATATTAACTGCATATTTTAAAATAATACAACACTACTAGTATTTTTTCAATGAGCATAAAATAGATAAAGTCTTTTTGTTTGTTTGTTTGTTTGTTTTGTACTTAGTAGAGCTTAAAATCTTGGCTTTTACTGTGGTACAAGCCCAAAATAAGAACAAATTTTAGACATTGGACTTCATTGTAATAAGGTTGTACTTCAGTGACCCTCACATCACCAAAGGATTTTACCTCCATCATAGCTAAGCTAAGAGTTGACAGTTCTGCTGCTCAAAGGAATGAATTGTAGGCATGATTTTTAGATACAGATTTCCTGCTATGGTCAAAGCTATTTGACTTGAGTGAGTACCTTCTTTCTCCGCACACAGAGAACAGGTTACATTCATTTAAGAAATGGTGTATGTATTAAGAAGGTCTATCCATGAAGTCATTCACCAACTATTTCAATGAATAAAGGTTCTGCTTGGAGGGTGGCACAGACATTAGGTGAGGGTAAGAATCTGGTTCATTGGCTGTGATAATTTGGAAAAGCATTCATCTCAGAGAAAGAGTAACTTATAAAGTCCTCTTCTTCAAACTTGATACAATAGTTACAAGCATCAAACAAAGTGTTCAGTCTCACTCTTTGTTGTTCTCTTAAGCCATCTCCAAAATTAATTGTCAATTTTTTTTGGCTGTATAAATACTTTAGAAATATGTGAGCTGTTCTGAAAACCATAGTGTAGTGTAAAAACATCACATAAACAATCCTACTAGTAGAGAGGCTGAGATAGAGGAAGCCTGATTTCAGGACCATTATGTGGAACCCAGCAAGACACTGTCATGTACAAACAAGCAGGAAGTATATATGGATTGTACAATATTGGACCTATTTCTCCAATTACCAAATTAGAGAGTCTACTTGATGACAGACAAGAAATTTCTAATTCCTCATACATTTGAACTTCAATCTATTAGGATATGTTGATAATATTAATTTTCCTATTAAGATATTAAGAAAAAGTAATTGTTACATCCCGTTATTTTTGTTTGTAGAGGTGGAACTAGGTTTGTTAAAGATTACTTTCTCACTTCTTCTAGGGTTTGGTTTTGCTCCTTACGTTGATGTTTTCCATCTATTATCCTTTGTAGGGCTGGATTTGTGGAAAGATATTGTGAAAATTTAGTTTTGTCATGGAATATCTTGTTTTTTCCATCTACGATAATTGAGAATTTTGCTGGGTATAGTAGCCTGGGCTGGTATTTGTGTTCTTGTAGGGTCTGTATGACATCTGCCCAGGATCTTCTAGCTTTCATAGTCTCTGGTGAGAAGTCTGGTGTAGTTCTGATAGGCCTGCCTTTACTTGACCTTTTCCTCTTACTGCTTTTAAAATTCTTTCTTTATTTAGTGCATTTGGTGTTTTGATTATTATGTGATGGGAGGAATTTCTTTTCTGGTCTAGTCTATTTGGAGTTCTGTAGGCTTCTTGTATGTTCATAGGCATCTCTTTCTTTAGGTAAGGGAAGTTTTCTTCTAAAATTATGTTGAACATATTTATTGGCCTTTTAAGTTAGGAGTCTTCACTCTCTTCTATACCAATTATCCTTAGGTTTGGTCTTCTCATTGTGTCCTGGATTTCCTGGGTGTTTTGGGTTAGGAGCTTTTTGCTTTTTGTTTTTTGTTTGTTTGTTTGTTTTGACTGTTGTGGAAATGTTTTCTATGGTGTTTTCTGCCCCTGAGAATCTCTCTTCTATCTCTTGTATTCTGTTGGCAATGTTTGCATCTATGGCTCCTGATTTCTTTCCAAGGTTTTCTATCCCCAGGGTTGCCTCCTTTTCTGATTTCTTTATTGTTTCTGTTTTCATTTTAGATCCTTGATGGTTTTGTTCATTTCCTTCACCTCTTTGTTTGTGTTTTTCTGTTGTTCTTTAAGGGATTTTTATGTTTACTCTTTAAGGGCTTCTAGCTGTTTACCTGTGTCCAAATCTTTTTCTTTGAGGGAGTTATTTATGTCCTTTTTAAAGTCCACTGTCATCATCATGAGGAGTGACTTTAGATCTGAATCTTGCTTTTTCAGTGTGATGATGTGTCCTGGATTGGCTATGGTGGGAGAATTGGCTTCTGATGATTCCAAGTAACCTTGGTTTCTGTTGCTTATGTTCTTACACTTGCTTCCTGCCATCTGGTTATCTCTAGTGCTACCTGCCCTTCCTAAATCTGACTGGAGCCTGTCCTTCCTGGTTGTATCAGAACTCCTCAGAGTCAAGCTGTCTCTGTGATCCTCTGTTCTGTGATCTCAAGCAAGTTAGAGCACCTGGGAGTGGAGCTTCCTCTGGGTGTTGTGGAAGTGGCTGCAAAATTTGCATGGAAGGTCTGCTCAGACCACCAGCCCAGATAGACTGGAAGGAACCTGTGCCACTGGGCTGACAGAGTTCCTGAGTGCATGGGTTCCACTGGTGTCAGATACTCCTGGTGTTGGGACTGATGTTGTGGCCAACACTATGTCCAATTTCCAGAGAAACCACCAAACTGGTTTCCAGAATGGTTGTACCAGCTTGGAATCCCATCAGCAATGAAAGAGTATTTCTCTTTCTCCACAACCTCTCCAGCATCTGCTGTCACCTGAGTTTTTTATCCTAGCCATTCTGACTGGTGTGAGGTTGAATGTCAGGGTTATTTTGATTTGCATTTCCCTGGTGACTCAGGATGTTGAACATTTCTTTTTTTAATATTATTAGATATTTTCTTTATTTACATGTCATATGATTTCTTCTTTCCCAGTTTCCCCTCCAACAAACAAACAAACAAACAAACAAACAAAAACAACAAGAACAAACCCCTGTTGCCTCCCCCCTCCCCATGCTTGCCACCCCACCCTCTCCCACTTATTGGCCCTGGCATTCCCCTACACTGGGTACAGAACCTTCACAGGGCCAAGGGCCTCTCCTCCCATTGATGATCGACTTTGCAATCCTCTACTATACACATGCTTCCAGAACAATCATTCCCACCACATACATGGTATGCACTTTCTGATAAGTGATTATTAGCCCAGAAGTCCAGAATACAGGAAGAACAACCCACAAACCACCAGAAACTCAAGAAAGACGACCAAAATGTGAACATTTCACTCCTTCTTAAAATGGGGGACAAAATGCCCATGGAAGGAGTTGCAGAGCCTAACTATGGAGCCAAGACTGAAGGAAGGACAAGCCAGGCTAATATAGCTATCTCCTGAGAAGCTCTGACAGTACCTGACTAACACAGATGTAGAGGCTCACAGTCATCCATTGAACTGAGTATAGGGTCCTCAATGAAGGAGTTAGAGAAAGGACCAAAGGAGCTGAAAGGTTTGCAGCCCCTTAGGATGAACAACAATATGAGCTAACTAGTACCCTCAGATCTCCCAGGGACTCAACCACCAACCAAGGACTATACATGGTGGGACTGATTGTTCTGGTAGCATGAACATTTCTTTAGGTACTTCTCAGCCATTTGGTATTTGTCAGTTGAGAATTCTTTGTTTAGTTCTCTACCCCATTTTTTAATAGGGTTATTTGCTTCTCTGGAGTCTAACTTCTTGACTTCTTTGTATACATTGGGTATCAGCCCTCTATCAGATACAGGATTGGTAGAGATCTTTTCCCAATTTGTTGGTTGCTGTTTTGTCCTATTGACAGTGTCTTTTGCCTTACAGAAGCTTTGCAACTTTATGAGGTCCCATTTGTCAATTCTTGGTCTTAGAGAATAAGCTATTTGGTGTTCTGTCCAGGAAAATTTCCCCTGTGCCTATGTTTTCGAGGCTCTTCCCCACAATACAGAAATTGTGGTACATCTACACAATGAAGTACTACTCAGCTATTAGATACAATGAATTTATAAAATTCTTAGGGAAATGGATGGATCTGGAGAATATCATCCAGAGTGAGGTAACCCAATCAAAAAGAACACACATGGTATGCACTCTCTGATAAGTGGTTATTAGCCCAGAAGATCAGAATACATAAAGTACAATCCACAAACCACAAGAAACTCAAGAAGAAGGAAAACCAAAATGTGGATTCTCCATTCCTTCTTAAAAGGGGAGACAAAATACCCACAGAAGGAGTTGCACAGACAAACTATGGAGCCAAGACTGAAGGAAGGACAATCCAGCCTGATATAGCTGTTTCCTGAGAGGCTCTGACAGTACCCAACTAATACAGAAGTAGAGGCTCACAGCCATCCATTGGACTGGGTACAGGGTCCCAATGAAGGAGCTAGAGAAAGGACCCAAGGAGCTAATGGGTTTACAGCGCCTTAAGACAAACAACAATATGAGCTAACTAGTACACTCAGAGCTCCCAAGGACTAAACCACCAACCAAAGAGTGCACATGGTGGGACTAATGGCTCTGGCAGCATATGTATAGCAGAGGATGGTCTAGTCGGTCATCAATGGGAGGAGAGGTGCTTGGCCCTGTGAAGGTTCTATGCCCCAGTGTAGGGGAGTGCCAGGGCCAGTAAGCTGGAGAGGGTGGGGTGGCAAGCAGGGCGAGGGGGAAGAAGGGAAGGAACAGGGTATCTTAGTCAGGGTTTCTATTCCTGCACAAACATAATGACCAAGGAGCAAGTTGGGGAGGAAAGGATTTATTCAACTTACTTCCACATGGCTGTTGATCACCAGAGGAAGTCAGGACTGGAACTCAAGCAGGTCAGGAAGTAGGAGCTGATGCAGAGGCCATGGAGGGATGTTTCTTACTGGCTTGCTTCCCCTGGCTTGCTCAGCCTGCTCTCTTATAGAACCCAAGGCTTCCAGCCCAGGGATGGCACCACCCCTTTGATCACTAGTTGAGAAAATGCCCCACAGCTGTATCTCATGGAGGCATTTCCCCAACTGAAGTTCACTTCTCTGTGATAACTCCAGCCTGTGTCAAGTTGACACACAAAACTAGCCAGTACACAGGGGTTTGTTCTTGTTGTTTTTTGGTTTTTGGTTTTTGATTTTTGTTTTGGAGGGGAAACTGGGAAAGGAGATATCATATGACATGTAAATTAAAAAATATCTAATAAAAAAAGAAACTCAATTTTAAAGATAGGTATTAGTTTAGAGTGAAAAGACAAGCAAAAGAACTGAAATCAAATGGGACCAGAAAGCATTACTATCCTAATACATGTCAAAATGGTTTAAATTAAATCAATCACAGGAAATAAAGAAGGATTTTCATTCTAATAAAAATAGATTACTATATTAAACATATGTGTACCAAACTTTCATGTGTCCAACTTCATAAAATGTCTACTACTAAAATTACAGATACAGATTAACATCAATCTATCAATAGTCAGTGATTATAATAATACCCTACTTCTTCCAACAGAAAGGTCATCTAGAAAAAGAAACATGGATTTAAGAGATGTCTACAGAATATTAGACTCAACAGTCCCAAATATACATTCAATTTAACAACACACAGAATGTACTATAAATAAAACAATTCTTATCAAATTCAGGAAGATTGAATTAACTCACTATATTCTACCTGACTATTATACTTCACAACTTACATGTAAGAACAAGCAAATCTCTAGTGAATACACAAACACATCATTAACAAAATCAGAAATTAACAAGGAAAATTACAACAGAACTAACGAAATTCAAATTATCAATGATTAATTTTAAAACTCTGTACTCCATCAAGTTGGAAAATAAAAAAAATAAATGCATGAGGTTTTTTAAAGAATTATTTTATATATAATGGATAATATATATTATATATAATATTTGTATATTGAGAGAAAGATGGAGAGAGACAAAGAGGGAGAGAGAGAGTTCTTTGTTCATGCACACAGGACAAGGGAATCAAGTTCTATTACAGAGGATTGTCAGCTACCACATGTTTGCTTGGAATTGAACTCACAGTGTCAGGAAGAACATCCAGTGGTTTTTTTTTTTGTTTGTTTGTTTTTGTTTTGCTTTTGGTTTTAGTTTTCTTGTTTTTATTTTATTTTATTTTATTTTTATTATCAAATATACAACTCAATATTAACATTTTTAAGTCATCAAAGTAATTTATAATAGTCAAATGTTACTTAAACATACATGATATCTTCTGAAGCTAACAGTAATATGCACTCAACCAGTTTTTAAAATCAATTTGGAACATTAAGCATGACAGAAATAGAAAAAAATGTCTTATGAAGTCCTCTTTGAAAGGAAATTGTGACAGGTTCCTGATTAGACAGAAACCGCTCCATCTCTAAGGGAAAATATGCAGTATAACTGAGGCTTCATAAAATGAATTGGGTAGTGTTCCTTCCATTTCTATTTTGTGTAATAGTTTGAAGAGTATTGGTATTAGGTCTTCTTTGAAATTCTGAAACAATTCTCTACTAAACCCATCATGCTCTGGACTTTTTTTGGTTGGTAGACTATTAATGACTTTTTCTATTTCTTTAGGGGCTATGGGACTCTTTCGATTATTTATCTGACCTGTTTTAACTTTGTTACCTGGCATCTGTCTAGAAAATTGTTTATTTTCTGTCTAGAAAAATGTTCAACATCCTTAGTCATCAGGGAAATGCAAATCAAAACAACTCTGAGATTCCACCTCACACCAGTCAGATTGGCTAGGATAAAAGACTCAGGTGACAGCAGATGCTGGAGAGGTTGTGGAGAAAGAGGAACACGACTTCACTGCTGGTGGGATTGCAAACTGGTACAACCACTCTGGAAATCAGTGTGACGATTCCTCCGGAAATTGGACATAGTTCTACCAGAGGACCCAGCCATACCACTCCTGGGCATGTTCCATCATGTAATAAGGACACATGCTCCACCATGTTCATAGCAGCATTATTTACAATAGCCAGAAACTGGAAACAACCCAGATGTCCCTCAACAGAGGAATGGATACAGAAAGTGTGGTACATCTACACAATGGAGTACTACTCAGCTATTAAAAACAATGAATTTATGAAATTCTTAGGGAAATGGATGGATCTGGAGAGTATCATCCTGAGTGAAGTAACCCAATCACAAAAGAACACACATGATATGCATTCTCTGATAAGTGGTTATTAGCCCAGAAGTTTGGAATACAGGAAGAATGACATACAAACCACAAGAAACCTAAGAATAAGGAAGACCAAAAGGTGGGCATTTCATTCCTTCTTAAAAAGGGGAATCAAATACCCACAGAAGGAGTGGCAGAGATTAACTATGGAGCAGAGACTGAAGGAAGGACAAGCATATAGCTATCTCCTGAGAGGCTCTGACAATACCTGACTAATACAGATGTAGAGGCTCACAGCCATTCATTGAACTGAGTACACAGTCCCCAATGAAGGATTTAGAGAAAGGTTCTACGGAGCTGAAGGGTTTGCAGCCCCTTAGGATGAACAACAATTTCTAACTAGTACCCTCAGAGCTCCCAGGGACCCAACCACCAATCAAGGACTATACAGGGTGGGACTGAATGTTCTGGCAGCATGTGTACAGTAGAGGATTGAAAATTCAATCATCAATAGGAGGAAAGGACCTCGACCTTGTTAAGGTTTTGAGCCCCAGTGTAGGGGAATGCCAAGGCCAATAAGTGGGAGAGGGTGGGGTGGCAGGCATGGGGAGGCGGGAGGCAAAAGAGGTTTGTTCTTGTTGTTTTTGTTTGTTTGTTTGTTTTTTGGAGGGGAACCTGGGAAAGGAAAAATTTACATGTAAATAAAGACAATATCTAAGATAAAAAAATAATAAAAACAAAGAAAATTGTTCATTTTATCCAGATATAGAAATTTTGTCGAGTATAAGCTTTTGTAGTAGGATCTGATGATTTTTTTGAATTTCCATGGTTTCTGTTGTTTATGCCTCCCTTTTCATTTCTAATTTTAATTTAGATACTGTCTCTGCCCTCTGGTTAATCTAGCAAAGGGTATATCTATCTTGTTGATTTTCTCAAAGAACCAGCTCCTAGTTTTGTTGATTCTTTGTATAGTTCTTTTTGCTTCCATTTGGTTGATTTCAGCCCTGAGTTTGATTATCTCCTTCCATCTACTCTTCTGGGGTCTATTTGCTTCTTTTTGTTCTAGAGCTTTCAGGTGTGCTGTGAAGCTGCTATTGTAAACTCTCTCCAGTTTCTTTGTGGAGGCACTCAAAGCAATTTGTTTTCCTCTTAGCACTGCTTTCATTGTGTCCCATAAATTTTGATATGATGTGGTTTCATTTCCATTAAACTCTAAAAAGTCTTTAATTTCTTTCTTTATTTCTTCCTTGACCAAGTTGACTTTGAGTAGAGCGTTGTTGAGTTTCCATGTGTATGTATGTTTGCTTTCCCTTGTTTTTGTTGGTATTGAAGACCAACCTTAGTCTGTAATGATCTGATAGGGTGTATGGAATTATTTCAGTCTTCTTCTATCTATTGAGGACAAATTGTATTGTATTGTAACAAATTATTTGGTCAGTTTTGAAGAAGGTACCATGAGGTGCTGAGAAGAAAATATATTCATTTGCTTTAGGATGAAATGTTCTATAAATATCTGTTAAATCCATTTGGTTCATAACTTCTGTTAGTTTCACTGTGTCTGTGTTTAGTTTCTCTTTCCATGATCTGTCCATTGCTGAGAATGGGGTGTTAAAGTCTCCCATGATTATTGTGTGGTGTGCAATGTGTGCTTTGGGCTTTAGTAAAGTTTCTTTTATGAATGTTGGTACCCTTGTATTTGGTGCATAGATGTTCAGAATTGAGAGTTCATCTTGGTAGATTTTTCCTTTAACCAGTATGAAGTGTCCTTAATTAGTCTTTTTGACAACTTTTGGTTGAAAGTTAATTTTATTCGATATTAAAATGGCTACTCCAACTTGTTTCTTGGGACCACTTGCTTGGAAAATTGTTTTCTAGCCTTTTACTCTGAGGTAGTGTTTGTCTTTGTCACTGAGGTGCATTTCCTGTATGTAGCAAAATGCTGGGTCCTGTTTAAGTATTCAGTCTGTTAGTCTATGTCTTTTTAGTGTGAAATTGAGTCCAATGATGTTAAGAGATATTAAGGAAAAGTTATTGTTTCTTCCTGTTATTTTTGTTGTTAGAGGTGGAATTATGTTTGTGTGACTATCTTCTTTTAGGGTTGTTAAAAGATTCCTTTCTTTCTTTTTCTAGGGTATAGATTCCCTCTTTGTATTGGTGTTTTCAATCTATTATCCTTTCTAATAGTATATATTCTTTGTAGGGCTAGATTTGTGGAAAGATATTGAGTAAATTTGGTTGTGTCATGGAATATCTTGGTTTCTGCATCTATGGTAATTGAGAATTTTGCTGGGTATAGTAGCCTGGGCTGACATTTGTGTTCTCTTAGGGTCTGTATGACATCTGCTGAGAATCTTCTACCTTTCATAGTGTCTGGTGAGAAGTCTGGTGTAATTCTGATAGATCTCCCTTTATATGTTACTTGACCCTTTTCCCTTACTGCTTTTAATATTCTTTCTTTGTTTAGTGCATTTGGTGTTTTAGTTATTATGTGATGGGAGGAATTTCTTTTCTGATGCAGTCTATTTGGAATTCTATAGGCTTCTTGTATGTTTGTGGGCACCACTTTTTTAGATTGGGGAAGTTTTCTTCTTTAATTTTGTTTAAGATACTTACTGGCCCTTAAAGTTGGGAATCATCACTCTCTTCTATGCCTATTATCCTTAGGTTTGGTCTTCTTATTGTATCCTGGATATTCTGGATGTTTTGGGTTAGGAGCTTTTTGATTTTTGTGTTTTTTTGGCTGTTGTGTCAATGTTTTCTATGGTGTCTTCTGCCCATGACATTCTCTCCTCTATCTCTTGTATTCTGTTGGTGATGCTTACATCTATGACTCCTGATCTCTTTCCTAGGTTTTCTAACTCCAGGATTGTCTCCCTATCTGATTTCTTTATTGTTTCTAGTTCTATTTTTAGATCCTGGATGATTTTGTTTGTTTCTTTCACCTATTTGATTATGTTTTCCTGTAATTCTTTAAGGGATTTTTTGTGTTTCCTCTTGAAGGGCTTCTAGCTGTTTACCTGTGTTCTCCTGTATTCCTTTAAGGGAGCTATATATATCCTTATTAAAGTCCTCTATCATCATCATGAGAAGTGATTTTAGATCCAGATCTTGCTTTTTCAGTGTAATGTTTTATCCAGGGCTTGCTATGGTGGGAGTATTGGGTTCTGATGATGCCATGTAACCTTGGCTTCTCTTGTTTATATTCTTATGCTTACCTCCCACCATCTGATTATTTCTAGTGCTACCTACCCTCAGTATATCTGACTGCAGCCTGTCTTTCCTGTGAACTTGGCTGTGTCAGATCTCCTCAGAATCAAGTTTCTCTGTGATCCTTTGATTCTGGGATTCTGGGATCCTGAAATCTTTGTTGTGTCAGAGTTCTTGGGAGTCAAGCTGCCTCTAGGACCCTGAGATCTTGGTGTGCCCAAGCTCCTGTGATCCTGTGATCCTGTGATCCTGTAACCTGTGATCCTGTGATCCATGGGAGTGGAGCTTCCTCTGGGTGTTGTAGGCTTGGTCTTCCCATTCTGACCTATGGAACTATATTGTGTCCAGTGTTCTTAACTGCTGAGTCATCTCTCCAACACACAAATTTTTTCTCAATTTATCCATACCATCAAAATTAAGTAAAGAAAGAACAACAAACTAAAAAGATCTATGAGTGAAGAAATTGCAATGGTAATAAAAACCTTCAAACTAAAAAATAATTACAGCCCCAGCTGGATCACAGAAGAATTGTACCAGGCTTTTAAATAAGCTCTACATCCAACCTTAGAAACATAAGGACTACTTGCCACTCCTTTAATAAAATATTTGATAATACCCTATTTTGAAAAACCTCAGAGAGACACACACATGCACACAAAGAGAGAAAGAGACTACAGTCAAATAAATAATATTTAAATTTCACAATATAATACTTGCAAATGAAATACAAACATACATCACAAAGATTATCCAGCATGATATGTTGGTTATATTGCAAAGGTGCAAGGATGTTTTACATATGAAAGTATGAGTAAATGTAAAACAGTTTATCGAATGACTCAGCACTTAGGAGCAGTTGTTGCTTTGCCAGAGAATCCAGGTCTGCTTTTTTATAATCATATGGTGGTTACCAACCATCTCTAAGCTTAATTCTAAACATCTTATGCTCTTTCTGATCTTTATGGGCACCAAGCATGCATTCTATGCACATATGTTTAGACAAAAAGACTTACACATAAAATAAAATGTATAATTCTAATAAAATTTTTTTAAATGTACAAAACCCATAAGCATACTTAAAAAAATTCCATGATCATATCAATATATCTAGAAAAAGCCTTTGACAAAGTACAACATGCCTTCATGATAAAAGTACTAGAGAGATCAGGTATAAAGAGAACATACCTCAACATGATAAAAACTATGTACAAGGAACCCATTACAGACATCAATCTAAACAGAACAAACGCTTAAAGCAATCCCACTGAAATCATGAAATCATGGCTGTCAACTATTAACACTGTTTTTCAATGTTGTAATGAATGTACTAATTGGAGTAAAATTGCAAGAGAATGAAATTAAAGGAATACAAATAGGGAAAGAATTTTATAAAAACATCAAACTATGCCTATTTGTAGATTAACACTCAAGATAAATTAAACACAAGTCCACAAAAATTACACCAGAAAACTTCTGGAAACCTAGAAACAACAACAATTTTTAGGAGACTATCAGGATACAGATTCAACTTACAAAAATTAATAGCTTTCTAAACAGCACCAAAAAAATAAGTTATGGACACAGAGTCCCATTCAAAATTACCTCAGAGAAAATAAGTATCTAAAAATAAGTATGACCAAGAAAAAATAAGTATCTAAAAATAAGTATGACCAAGAGTATAAATAAACAATTCAATAAAATATTTAAAGAAAGATATTGAACAAAACAATAGAAAATAAAAAAGTATTCAATACTTATAGATTGGTATAATTATTTATATGGGAACATAT
Source organism: Montemys delectorum (assembly GCA_019843815.1). Classification (NCBI taxonomy): domain Eukaryota; kingdom Metazoa; phylum Chordata; class Mammalia; order Rodentia; family Muridae; genus Montemys; species Montemys delectorum. The sequence continues at coordinate 7,337 of JADRCD010186304.1, read as the reverse complement.
AAACATGTCAAGGGGAATCATTCCATGCTGTGAAAACTATTGCTGACTCTACAGTACCTGATTTTTTTGTTTTTGTTTTTGTTTTTTCCTGTTCTTCTGTCCATCAAGGATATTGTAAAGAAGGTTCTGACATCCGTATTGGATGATTTTTCACCCCAAAATTTTGAGGGCTGAACATATCACTAATGACTATCAGCTACTTACTGTCACTTCATGGGACACATAGGACAGAAACAAACTGGCACAGAAAACACAACGGTGAGCACCCAAACAGGATATTCAGGTTTCCCTGCACCACTCCAACGGCACAATTCCAGACTGGAAAACCTCATTAGGTAGCTGCAAAAAAATAAGTCTCCTGATGCACCTCACTGACAATCATGAACAAAGAACTTAGTGTAGAATGCTGAAAGTGATGGCCATAGTCATAGTCAAATGGGGAAGGGGCAAACGAAGCAGGTTGATTATAACAGTATATCTACCATAATTTAAAACTAGGAAACGGCATCATTTTAATTTATCATTGTGGGCACAGAACAATCCCTCTTCAGAAAAATCATACTGTTGACACATCAAAACTGTGTTATACCTTTAGGATTCTCCTTCCACCACTCCTAATTTAGAGGGGTTAATCTGTGGCTGAATTTTTTTTAAGACTGTGACTTACTTCTCCAATAATTAAACAGGAGCACAGTAAGCTCTCAGTGACTATTGGCTAATGATCCCAAAATCCTGAAGATGCCCAAATCCCTGGAGTGCTCAAATGGCTTCTTTAAAACAGTATCCTATCTGAATAGACTTTTGCAAATCCTGCTATGAGTTTTAAGCCTTCTTTGATTACTTTAATATCCAATCAGTATAAATGCTGTTTAATTTCATCCACATTTGTTTATGGAATAATGGACAAGATGTTCTTGCAGAAACACCAAAAATGATGAAAAACTCAAGAAAATGTTATAGTCTGTAATTACTTAGAATCCTCAAGTACAGAACTCATAGATACAGAGGACTGGTGATATTTAGAAAATGATTTAAAAGCAAGTTTAAATAATGCATATTTTAAGCAGTTCCACATAACACCAATCATGTAAGTCGAACTTCTCAGTTATTTTCTTCTTGCTTTTTTTTTTTTTCATTTTCTTTGACTGTTGTGTCAATGTTTTCTATGGTGTCTTCTGTCCCTAAGATTCTCTCTTCTATCTCTTGTATTCTGTTGGTGATGTTTGCATGTATGATTCCTGATTTCTTTCCTAGGTTTTGTATGGCCAGGGTTGTCTCTCTTTCTCTTTTCTTTATTGTTTCCATTTCCATTTTTAGATTCTGGATGGTTTTGCTCATTTCCTTCACCTGTTTGATTGTGTTTTCCTGAAGATCTTTAAGGAATTTTTGTGTTTCCTCTTGAAGGGCTTCTAGCTGTTTACCAGTGTTCTCCTTTATTTCTTTGAGGGTGCTATTTATGTCTTTCTTAAAGTCCTGTATCATCACCATGAGAAGTGATTTTATATCTGAATCTTGCTTTCCCGGTGTAATGGTGTGTCCAGGACTTGCTATGGTGGGAGAATTAGGTTCTGATGATGCCAAGTGACCTTGGTTTGTTTTGTTTATTTTCTTACGCTTGCCCCCCCCCAATCTGGATATCTCTAGTGCTACCTGCCCTTGCTAAATCTGACTGGAGCCTGTCCTTCCTGTGATCCTGGTTGTGTCAGAACTCCTCAGAGTCAAGCTGTGTCTGTGATCCTGTGATCCTGTGATCCTGTGATCCTGGGCTTGTTAGGTCACCTGGGAGTGGAGCTTCCTCTGGGTGTTGTGGGACTGGCTGCAGAGCTTGCGCCCAAGATCTGTTCTGGACAGCAGCCTAGACAGACCAGAAGGAACCCAAGTCACTGGGCTGGTTGAGTTCCTGTGTGCCTGGTCTTGCTGGTCCCAGTTACTCCCAGTGTTGGGACAGATGTTAGTTCCTCCTCACCTCTAATCCTGGGTGTGTCAGAGCGCCAGGGAGTGGAGCTTCCTCTGGGTGTTGTGGGACTGGCTGTGGAGCTTGTGCTCAAGGTTTACTCTAGACACTAGCCCAGACAGACTGGAAGGAACCCGAGTCACTGGACTGGTGGACTTCCTGTGTCAGTTACTTTCTTCTTATTCACTGATCTAAATGCAGGTCAATGTACAGCTCTGGCTTGGCCCAGAAAGGGTAGAGAGGTCAATGGACTAATGAGGAAACTAAAACAATCAAGATTTGTGTAAACTACAGAGAAGGCAACATTGTGACTTGGTGGACAGACCCAGTGTATACAATGAACCATATATATTACTGTTTGGTTCTTATGAGATGATGGAGCAGTGATATCATTGTAGCATCTCACTCCATAATTCAGAATGGGACCTAGCTTTTACAAGGAAGAGAATATGTTGACAGATCAATAAATGATAGAATAGGGATGCTTATGTCTAATCTTTAATTCTACTTTGGTGATCTGTTATTGCTATCTCTAGTAACAGTCATAGCAAAGCAAGCTAGTGTTCTAGGCTGCATGGTCTTCTTGTGAGAATGAGGGTCATGTTGTAAGATTTGGATATAGATTTTATGATGTAGTCCATGTAAGTGACCTGAGGATGTTGAAGATCCAGGGTCCAGGAATATAATAGGTAATAATCAAACTTGGTATTCAATTCTCCCTGGAATGACTTGTAGACAATATAGTCCACAATTAGACTTTATGAGAAAATTCAAATGAAAGCAACCAGGTAACAGGAAACAATGACACTGAGAGTCATGGCTTATATGAATTTTCTCTTTAGAAAAAAAGGAACAAACAAAGAAAACATCTTTAAATCTTGAAAGGTAGAAAGTGATAAATCCTCATGAACTTGTGTACATGTTCTTCCATTGACAACTAACATTGTTTCCAATTTTAACCCTTCCCACAAATAACATACATTTTTATTTGCAAAATTGGGGCATATTATTTATAGAAAAGATAAATATTTTGAAATCATAGTTACAGGAATAACATAAATAGATTCATGATGTAAATTCTTTAAAGCCATCAAATATATAGCCAAATATTCCAAGCTTCTTAATTTGATGGTAATTTCTTTATTTATGTACATAGATTCTCTGGCTTCTTTTTAATGAACACCTTTCAAATGGCTCCTAAAGTGGAGTTTGCTAAGAGACACAGCATCATGTACTGAAGAGACTTTAGTGTGTATGATGAAATAAAAATGTCTCTTTTTATAATTTAATATTTGAAGTCAAGCAAATAAAAGGTAGAATGTGGAATTATCTGTAATCAAATGCTTTTGAATACTGACATATTTCTATGTATGTATAAGATATGTCTTTAAATCTTAGATCTTTTTAAACCCCATAGAATACATAAATTATTTTTAATGGAGTAAACTGTAAATGTGGTGCTCAACTAAATTAGATAACATTGTATTCTCTTAGTCACTAAGATTTTCTGCCTGGGATCAATAATTATTCATGACTATATATTTTCACATGTAGTTTATTAGTAAATAAGAATATGAAGTAATGATTCATTTGTAATTGAATAAAAGCTTTATAATTAGAAAGAATATTTTATCATAAATAAAATTAATATAGGATTAAAAATCTTGAAGAAATTGAAAATTATGTATTTATTCAATCTAGCTTATTTTGTGAACAGAATTATATGTGTATTTTGGTTTAAAAATTCAATAAAAGTGTGATAATAGAGATACAAGAAATGTTTGAACTAAACATGCAGTCTGATAGACAGGTTCATGTAATCTGTCAACTTCTGGGAACTGATATGAGAGATGTCCTTCTATGAGGAATATGAAAAGAAGATTAAAAGCATTTGTTGCAAAACATCAGAGAGGAAATTTGAGAAGGGACAAAGTCTCAGACTAGAAAAACTAACAATAGACAACTCAAGCAGAAATAATCATGCAACATGAGAGCAGGAAGGAAGATTTCAGAAGCTAGCAGACCAATGTAGTGTTAACTGACTGACTAGAAAGATTAAACTACTCTGGACAGAAAGTTTGCAAACTTCAGTATGTTGAGTGATGAGAAATTAAGTAATGACTTCTGGTATGACTTACTTTAAAAGTCCTTTATCTCTGATGGAGCGTTTTCCTCTAGAGAAGTTTGTGTGAACTTTCCCTGGGGAGGTAGTCACACTAGACAGGCATCAATGAGAGACTAAGTTATGAGATTGCAGAAGACCATCTTAACATCTGCAGAAGAGTGCATTTCTTCTTCTTCCTTACAGAGCTTGGGTGGAGGATTATTTATGGAAGCTTGAGTGACTCCTAAACATCTAAACCCTAGAAGAGTTGTACTGCGGAATCCATGATACCCACTGTGTAAGTGCCATCTTCCCTTGAGTTAACACTCCACATTCTATATCCCATGCCACCTTCTGAGCCTCGAGACCATGTGCAATTTGGATAGAATCATAAGTAGCTGAGCAAAAGATGGTGGAGTGGTGGGAACCTCTGTAGAGGACCCTCTCCATCCCTTCTTCTATGAGAAAAGGTTAACAAGCCTGATCTTACCAGACTATAGCAACTTGTCACAGCTATTCTGGTGGGAATGACAGTTATACACAGAGGACAATGTTCTAGAACAAAGAAGCTACTCACTTTTTGCATATTTTTTAGTAAGAAAAGATGACTACTTCTGAAATGGCTCATAACTGCATTTATCATTTTTTAAAAAATAATTTATTACATTTTGAAATTAATTTGTCCTTCCTTTTATTCCTCTCAAGTCCTCCCATGAACACTAATCTTTCTCTATTAAATCCACGGTCTCCTTCCCTTTAACTAGTGTGTGTGTATGTGTGTGTGTGTGTGTGTGTGTGTGTGTGTGTATGTGTAAATGTATAAGTACAACTTGTTCAATACACATAATGTTATGTATGTGACTATGACTCCAGGGCTGACCACTTGGTATTGAATTACAAATCGGGGAATGGGCTGGCTCTTCCTTGGGGAAGATTATTTAATCCAATGCTCAGCATTATTTAATTGCTAATAGTATTTTGTACAGGGTTGTGACCCCAGAAGAGCTTACCTGTATCTGTTAGGATGTCCATTTGTATTCTTTTTATTAAAGTTTGTATAGACTTCCATGTTGATGAGACTTCGTGGGTGCTACTTCTGACATTTGTAAGAGATACAATTGTTGCCTGTAATTTTAATAACCATGCTTGCTCTGACTAGGCTTTGGGAATAGCAGCTGCTTGCTTGCCATCTAGTCAGCCCCCATGGCTAGCTAACACTTTCCTGTGATCCTGGTTATGCTCCAAGAACAGCTGATGCCTGTATTCCTGAGAGCACCTCTCATTCATCCTTGCTTGGTGCTAGCAATTGCTTCTCACCCAGTTCCCTTTAGCCCCATGGAAGGAAAACACTAGAGACTTTTATATTTTAAAACTGACCAGATGTACCACAGTTTCTGTATCCATTCCTCTGTTGAGGGACATCTGGGTTGTTTCCAGTTTCTAGCTATTATAAATAAGGCTGCTAGGAACATGGTGGAACATGTGTCCTTATTACATGTTGGAGCATCTTCTGGGTATATGCCCAGGAGTGGTATAGCTGGGTCCTCTGGTAGAACTATGTCCAATTTCCAGAGGAACTGCCACACTGATTTCCAGAGTGTTTGTACCAGTTTGCAATCCCACCAGCAGTGAAGTAGTGTTCCTCTTTCTCCACAACCTCTCCAGCACTGCTGTCACCTGAGTCTTTTATCCTAGCCAATCTGACTGGTGTGAGGTGGAATCTCAGAGTTGTTTTGATTTGCATTTCCCTGATAACTAAGGATGTTGAACATTTCTTTAGGTGCTTTTCAGCCATTTGGTGTTCATCAGTTGAGAATTCTTTGCTTAGCTCTGTACCCCATTTTTAATAGGGTTATTTAGTTCTCTGGAGACTAACTTCTTGAGTTCTTTGTATACACTGGATATTAGCCCTCTATCAGATATAGGGTTGGTACACAATGGAGTACTACTCAGCTATTAAAAACAATGAATTTATGAAATTCTTAGGGAAATGGATGAATCTGGAGAGTATCATCCTGAGTGAGGTAACCCAATCACAAAAGAACACACATGGTATGCACTCTCTGATAAGTGGTTATTAGCCCAGAAGTTCGGAATATAGGAAGAACAACCCACAAACCACAAGAAACTTAAGAAGAAGGAAGACCAAAAGGTGGACATTTCATTCCTTCTTAAAAGAGGGAACCAAATACCCACAGAAGGAGTGGCAGAGATTAACTATGGAGCAGAGACAGAAGGAAGGACAAGCCAGCCTAAATATAGCTATCTCCTGAAAGGCTCTGACAGTACTTGACTAACACAGATGTAGAGGCTCACAGCCATTCATTGAACTGAGTACACGGTCCCCAATGAAGTATTTAGAGAAAGGATCTATGGAGCTGAAGGGTTTGCAGCCCCCTAGGATGAACAACAATATGAACTAACTAGTACCCTCAGAGCTCCCAGGGACCCAACCACCAACCAAGGACTATACATAGTGGGACTGAATGTTCTGGCAGCATGTGTACAGTAGAGGATTACAAATTCGATCATCAATAGGAGGAAAGGACCTCGGCCTTGTGAAGGTTTTGTGCCCCAGTGTAGGGGAATGCCAGGGCCAATAAGTGGGAGAGGGTGGGGTGACAGACATGGGGAGGGGGAAGGCAACAGGGGTTTGTTCTTGTTGGTTTTGTTTGTTTGTTTGTTTGTTTGCTTTTTGGAGGGGGGAAACTGGGAAAGGAGAAATTACATGTAAATAAAGAAAATATCTAAATTTAAAAAAAGAAAAGGGAATAATATAATAATTAATTAAAATTTTTAGTAAAAATTGAAAAAAACTTGACCAGATAACTCAAAGGCTGGGCAAAGAGTATCCTGCCCCATCCTCCTTGGCCTCCACAGGCTAAGGAGGCCACAAACTATTGGTGCACTGAGAGACCTACATGTCTGCAGCTTCCTCTCTGCTCCATAGCCTGGTCCAAAAGCTCAATCCCATCTCCTTCTCTTTTTTTCTGGAACCTGGAAAACCCACCTTTATATCTTCACCCAGCAATTAGCTTCTGCTGTCTTTACGCAATTAAACAATTGGGGAATCTCCCCCCATATATAATTTCATTGTAATCTTGCTGTTCCTGTGGCTCTTAAAAATCTTCCTTTCCCCTTTTATGCTATGATATCTTGAATTGCATTGTAGATACATCAGTTGCAGATGGGAAGTACATGGTCATTGTATCATTTGTTCACTGCATTTTGATAGGTTGTGGTTTTCTGTAATAGTCACAACTTATACAAGAGAAGTTG